>CAUYRH010010970.1:0-33355 GCA_963574655.1 Perodicticus potto | reverse complement strand
ATAGGGTCAGAGGAGATCAAACATTCACTCTTCACAGATGATATGATTTTATACCTGGAAAACCCCAGGGACTTAGAAGTGATCAAGGAATACAGTAGCATCTCAGGATAAAAAATCAAAACCCACAATTCAGTAACTTTTATATATACCAATAATAGTCAAGCCAAAAAAACAGTCAAAGACACTATTCCCTTTACAGTGGTGCCAAAGAAGATGAAATATTTGGGAATTTACCTAAAAAGGACGTGAAAGACCTCTATAAAGAGAATTATGAAACTCTGAGAAAAGAAATAGCTGAAGACGTTAAAAAATGGAAAAACATACCATGCTCATGGCTAGGAAGAATCAACATTGTTAAAATGTCCATATTACCCAAAGCAATTCATAAATTTAATGCAATCCCTATCAAAGCACCACCATCATACTTTAAAGATCTGGAAAAAATAGTACATTGTTTTAAATGGAACCAGAAAAAACCTCCAATAACCAAGACATTGCTCAGAAATAAAAACACATCAAGAGGAATCATGCTACCAGACTTCAAACTATACTATAAATCCATAGTGATCAAACCAGCATGGTATTGGCACAAAAAGAGAGAGGTAGACGTATGGAACAGAATTGAGAACCAAGAGATGAACCCAGACACTTATCGTCATTTGATCTTTGATAAGCCTATCAAAAATATAAATTGGAGGAAAGATTCCCTATTTAACAAATGGTGCTGGCAGAATTGGCTGGCAACTTGTAGAAGACTGAAACTAGACCCACACTTTTCACCATTAACAAAAAATGACTCTCACTGGGTAAAACATTTAAACTAAAGACATGAAACTATGAAGATTCTTGGAGAGAGTACAGGAGAAACACTTGAAGAAATTGGCCTGGGAGAATACTTTATGAGGAGGACCCCCTGGGCAATTGAAGCAACACCAAAAATACATTACTGGGATCTGATCAAACTAAAAAGTTTCTGCACAGCCAAGAACACAGTAAGTAAAGTAAGCAGACTGCCCTCTGAATGGGAGAGGATATTTGCAGGATATGCTTCTGACAAAGGTTTGATATCCAGAATCCACAGAGTACTCAAACTTACTAATAATAAAAGAAAAAGTGATCCCATTTCATTGTGGGCAAGGGACTGTAACAGAAGTTTCTCTGAAGATGATAGGCACATGGCCTATAGACACATGAAAAAATGATCACTGTCTTTAATTATCAGAGAAATGCAAATCAACACCACTTTGAGATATTACCTAACTCCCATAAGAGTGGCTCACATAAAAAAATCCCCAAACTGCAGAGGTGGGCATGGATGTGGAGAAAAAGGAACACTTTTGCACTGCTGGTGGGAGTGCAAGCTAATACGTTCCTTTTGGAAAGAAGTATGGAGAATACTCAGGGATCTAAATGTACCCCTGCCGTTTGATCCTGCAATTCCTATACTAGATGTATATCTAAAAGACCAAAAATTACTTTATAACAAAGATATTTGCACCAGATTGTTCATTGCAGCTCAATTCATGGTAGCCAAATCATGGAAGAAGCCCAAGTGCCCATCGACCCATGAATGGATTAATAAATTGTGGTATATGTATACCACAGAATATTATGCAGCCTTAAAAAATATGGAGACTTCTTTACCCCTTTTACATTTACATGGATGGAGCTGGGAGATATCCTACTTAGTAAAGTATCTCAAGAATGGAAGAAAAAATATCCAATGTACTCATTACTATTATGAAACCAATTTAAAATCACTCACACTTTCTTATGAAAAATAGACCACAACTATGGCCCAAGATGAAGGACGGAGGAGGGGGGAGGTCATACAGAGGGAGGGTGAATGGTGGGATCACACCTATGGTGCATAATGCAAGGGTACATGTCAGATCTATTAGTATAGTGTATAAATGTCTTAATACAATCATTAAGTAAATGAGATGAGGTATATATTAACCAGTGTGATGTAAGCATTCCTAATTCAATATGAAATCAGCACATGGTACCCCATAAATGCATTAATGTATACATGATCTATGTGTTTATGATTTAATAAAAAAAAGAGAAAAAGGAAAAATATATATACATTATGTGTATTATGACTCTGCTGGTCCCTGAGTCAAGCTCCTAAGCAAAAATGAGGCCACAGTCCACCTTGTAAATATCTCAGAAACCCTGCTACCATTTAACTTCTTCATCCTAATAAAAAGAAAAACAAATCATTTTTTAGTTTGAAATAAAAATAGCACCCTATATGAAGAAATTGAATTCAATGTTATAGTTACTAAAGTAATGCCAACAAAAATGTGAGCTGCTATTTTATTGCTATCAAAATGAAAGATCAAAGATAATGAAAATATTATTTCTTTCATAGGAGCAGGAAATTGCTGATTTCCAACTTCACCTACACTTGGGTAAATTGAATTTTCTTCCTGAAAGAAATTTGTTAATGTTTCAAGATTTTTTTTTAAATATCATTTTATTTCTGGGAATTCACCATAAGAAAGTAATATCCAGAGATATGAACAAGAGGTTTGTACAATAATTTTTATTCTTTCACTATTTTAATAACAAAATACATCAAATCATGATTAAAATTAAAATGTTTATTAAAGTGGAAAATATTTACTTAATAAAAGGAGGTAAATACATGTATATATGTATATTATATTTTATATAATATATTACATATTTCTGTAATAGATAATAGATTATATAATTTATAACCTATTCTATATATTATCTTACCTATTCCTCATAACATCTTATATATCACATAATATATTACTTTAATGTTACCTTAATATCCATATACTGTAATGAATAATATATGATATACAGGATGTCCATAAAGTTTATGTGCCAGATGCACATAAAGTTTGTGTGGAATTTAAAATAGTTTAACATAGTAAATTCTACACAAACTTTATTGACACCTTGTATATATATGTATAACACATCACTTTTTATAATTTCTTATATTTTATTTAACTTCTGCTATGGACTGAATATTTATTTTTCTCCCAAAATTCTTATGCTGACCACTATATTGTATTTGGAGATGCACCTAAACCTAAATGCAGTTAAATTATGTTAAAAGTTTAAAGATAGAAGAGACACCAGATAGCTCACCTGCTCTTTCCAAGTATACACACCAAGGGAAGGCCCGTGTAGACACAGCTGTAGGGCAGCCTTCTGCAAGCCACCAAGCGAGCCCTCACCAGGAGCCAGATAGGCCAGCGCCTTGATCCTGGACATGCTGGCCTTCAGAACTGTGAGAAATAAACTTACATTTTTCAAACTATGGTATTTTGTTATGGAAGCCTGAGAAAACTAAGACAGTTTCTTCCATGTTTTCAAATTTTCTACATTTTTAATTTTTATAATTATTTTTAGTTTGAAGTAGAAGGTTGCAGCTTTTTTTGCATGCTTTGGCAGCAGTCTCAGAACACCAAATAGAAGTAGATTGAGCAATAAATGAATGTGTTAACTCAGTCTACAAGAAGTCAGAGCTCAGGTTAGCAGAAGGCAGTTCTAATCTTCATCCAGCGACTGGGTGATATAATCAAGCACTCAATCTATCCCCACCCTTCTTGTCTGCTGTCCTAAGAAGACTCTTTAACCTGATGGTGGAAAGATGGTCATTGCATTTTCTGTGATCAAGTTCTTACCAGATATCACCCAAAAGAGGAAGAATGCAGGTAGGAAGAAAAATTGTCTGTTATGGTGTTAACATAAATAATCAGGAGGTCATTAGGCTGAGGGTATCTCTGCATTTTGAGTTTCTGCATAAAAAAGCACCACCTAATTCAGTCAACAAATCTAAACCTAATTTAGGAGTGTATTTTTTTTTTTGAACAGGTCAGTTTTAGCCAATCACAAATAGCAGAATTTCAGCCAATCACATTCAGACCAGGTCTAAATAAGGCAAACTCCACATCATACCATGTCTATATAAGGCAGCTACCCAGCTGTAGCCAATCATATAACCTGGCTACAATTGTTTCCATTTCAGCCTATAAAAATTTGCTACTCCCATTGCTGGGTGAGTTCTCTGAACATTTTCTGGTTCTGAGTGCAGCCAGTCCAATTGATGAATTATTCTTTGCTCAAATAAACTCTGTTGAATTCAATTTTTCTTAAGGCTTTTTTTTTTCTTTTTACAGTGGCTATAAATCGAGTCACATCCTCACCTATAATAAGGCAATTATTGGCAATGGGGAATGGAATTACCAGGATGGTCTGACTAATGATTATTTACACCTTAGTCTTGGCCCACTGCCAAACATGATATTCTATATCAATAAAGAATGAAATCAAAGATCAGCCTACATCCTTATTTGAAGTGTAATCCATTATCATATAGCATTATCAAATCTTATTTTCTGTCAAGATGGTTAGCAACAAAATCATATCACACCTGAATAAACATGACCTAAACTTAAATTTAGATGAGATTAAAATGAAGGGGGAATGTCCACATTATTGATAATCAAAGTTTGGTGAGAATATCCCAAATATGTCAGCTTCTGTGTCTACTGTCTGCCCATATTCTTCCTGTCAGGATCGAGCCACAGTCTTCAGCCAGAGTACTTGTTTAACGGAGTAATTATGTGGCATCATTTGATTCCTCTGTCATTTCCTCATTTCCAAATTATTAAAGAACTACAGCATGTTCTTACTACCATATCTGAGTAAAAGAAATAAAGACATTCCTATTGGCATGAGGTTAGCTTTCTAGAACAAAAACATTTACTGCTTCCTTGAAGTTTGGTTTTGTTAGTGTAATTTGTCACCCTGACATTCATAACAATTCTTTACAGCTACAAATGAATTTTGGAAATCAGAAACAGGGGCTGAGGCCCAGCCACTGACTATGTGGCAGGGAAAATGATGGCCCTTCAAAGATGTCCACATCCTAACATCCCAAGTGTGCAGATGTGTTACCTCTGTGGCAAGGAGGGATGAAGGTAGCAGATAAAATAAATATTGATAAATTGATTGACCATAAAATGGATCATGTGGGCAGGCTCTGTTCTGCCTGAATTTTGGGCTCCCCCCCAGAAGAAACTCATGGCACACGTGAGGCAAAGAGTTGGGTTTTATTACAAGCTCGAGCTCGAGCCCTCAGTCAGCCTGGTGGACAGGACTGAGCAGCCCCGAGGGGTTGGGTCGGGGTGATTTTATAGGGTACAGAAAGGAAAATGGGAGGGGGAGTGGGGTGAGGGTGAGTCTTGCTATCTTGTCACTTGCTGATTGGATATCTTGGTGGAGCCAGAAATGGGAAGGTAGTTGCTAATCAGGAAGGGGCAGATGTTGCTCAACCAGTGGGGGTGGCTCGGGAACTGAAGCAGGAAACCGAAATTTTGCAAAACAAGCATTACACAGCAAACTGACACAGCAACCCTGTAAAATGGAGCCTGTCGACAAAATGGCGTTACTTTGGTCCTTACATTCCCCCCGTCTCCTGGTGGGCGAAGGACCAATCATGGTACTTTCATCACTTTTAGTCTTTAGTCTAGGGGAGTGTACTGAGTACTTCATCTGTTTGTAGTTGTTGGTAACTTACTGCTTCTGAAAGGGTTAAAATGGTTATTGCACTAGCTTGTTTTCCAATAAAAGTGGCTAAATTATTTATGAGGCATGGCGCAACAGCTGCTAAAAGTATTAACAAAACTAAGAGTGCTAAAAATGGAAGTATATAGGGAAGCCACCCTTTCATTCCTGACCAAATTGAGTTCTACAAGAGTTCTTGCCTTCTCTTTTCTAAATTTTCCTTCAATATCCGGATTTTATTCTGCACTAGGCCTGATTTATTTGCATAGAAACAACATTCCTCTTTTAAAAACACACACAGTCCTTCTTTTTCTGAGGTCAGGAGATCTAGTCCTCACCGGTTCTGGAGGATTACTTCAGGTAGTGAATCTATCTGTTCCTGTAGGTCTAGTACTGTCCCGGCAAGCTGTTTGATATCTTCAATGAACTGGAGGGACAATTTGTTATGCAAATGTAGGGATGTCCCTAACCCTCCAAGACCTATTCCTAATCCTGCCATAATTCTGAGGCCTGCCAATAGGGGTATCATGGTAATTACTCTGCACCATCAGCTACTAGGGGCATATTCTACCACTGTAATAGGTAGAGATTGGTCTGCTGGTACCAGCTGCATGGTGGGTTATACAGACACCACTCCAGGAAGAGGTAAGCATAGTGTATCCGGTGTCTCCACATAGGAACACATAAGAAGTGTTCGGGGTGCAGATGTGTTCGAAGCTTTGTTGTGTAAAGTTCATGTGACACAGACTCAAGGGGATGCTTCCTACAGAATTATTTCCCTGCCTGATAAGACACATTACCGGGTCTAACATTGTAACTTCTACATGGGCTATGGGCTCGGTTGGGAAGCACGTGTTGTGGAAAGTACGGCTGGAGAAGTTAAAAGGAATTACTACTGCCGACAACGCCAGTGGACCTGACTGCAAACAAATCCAACAGTCTCGGGCAAGGCCAGGATTAGTGGTGTTTAAAAGGGTATGGGTGGCCTGCAATAGTTGAAAAGTGGCAGGGTCCAAGTGCATGGGTCCTCTAGCTGCAGGGAGGCTAAGAGGGTGGTGAATCAAGTCTTTAATTTTCCGTGACCCCAGGTGAGTAGTTGAGTGAATTTTCTATAGAATTTCTCGGCCCAATTTGGCTGGTAACAAGGCTTTACCACCTGCAGTGATTGTCCAGCCCTTGTATTTGGCTAGAACATGGGCCTGAGGAACTGTGTTGATCCAGTCCTTGTCTTCTGGTGTATAATCCAGGGGTGAGGGTAAAGTAGGTGGGCTTAAGTCTAAGGAGGCCATAACCATTTCAGGAACTACTGTCAGGGCAATGGATTTTGCCACTTGGTCAGCTCTTCAATTGCCTCTGGCGACAGCGGAGTCCCCCTTCTGGTGTCCTGGGAAGTGTATGATGGCAAGCTGGTGTGGTGCCCATAGGACTTTTAGGATTGCTACGATTTCCTCCTTATTTCTAATAGCTTTTCCTTCTGCTGTAAGAAGGCCTCTTTCCTGTATATTGCCCCGTGCACATGGGCCGTGGCAAAGGCATATCGGCTATCGGTGTAAACATTGAGCTTTAATCCCTTTCCCAGGATGAATGCCTGAATTAGAGCTATTAGCTCTGCCTTCTGGGCTGAGGTTCCTGTAGGAAGAGGCTCAGCCCAGACAGTCTCAGTCTCTGTGACCACCGCTGCCCCTGCATACCTGTGTCCATCTCTTATGAAACTGCTCCCATCTGTGAACCATGAGGCATCAGCTCCCAGAAGAGGCTGGTCAGTCAGTTCCTGTCGGAGGCTATGCACCTGTGCCAATATCTTGGTGCAGTCGTGTAAAGGTGCACACAGGTCAGGGTCAGGAAGCAGGGTGGCAGGGTTGAGAGATGTCTTTGGCAGGAACCGTATGCAGGGTGGATAAAGGAGGCGGCTCTGACAGTGGATCAGCCTTGCATTGCTGACCCACTGGTCTGGTGGTTGTTTAAGGACCCCTTAGACAGCATGGGGGGTAATAATTAGTAGTTCCTGGCCTAGGGTCAACTTCTCTGCATCTTTTATAAGCAAGGAGGTGGCTTCAATGATTCTGAGGCAGGGGGGCCAGCTGGATGCTACAGGGTCAAGTTTCTTAGACAGATATGCCACCGGTCTGGTCCAAGGGCCAATGGATTGTGTCAATACCCCCCTTTGCTATCCCACCACATTTATCAACATAGAGGTGGAATGGCTTGGTAACATCCAGAAGGCCTAAGGCAGGTGCTGAGAGGAGGGACTTTTTAAGTTTCTTGAATGCCTCCTCCTCAGCTGCCCCCCAAGAGAAGGGTGCTCTTTCTCTGGTAGCCTCGTATAAGGGATTGGCTATTTCAGTGAACCCAGGTACCCACAAGCATCAAAACCCCTCTGAGCCTAGAAATTCCCACACCTCCTAGGCTGATATCAGGGTAGGGATCTTGAGCACAGTCTCTTTCCTGGCATGTGAGAGTCATCTCTGTCCTTCCTGGAGATTATAACCCAGGTAACTCACAGTCTGCTGGCAAATCTGGGCCTTTTTAGCCGATGCACAGTACCCCAAGTTTCCTAAAGTGTCTAGAAGGTCTCAGGTGCCTTGGTAGCAGTCTTCTTCGGTGGTGGCCGCAATCAGCAGGTCATCTACATACTGGAGAAGAATGAGGTTAGGGTGCCCCCTACGGTTCTCACTCAGATTTTCATGAAGGGCCTCGTCAAAGATGGTCGGGGAATTCTTGAACTCCTGGGGAAGTCTTGTCCATGTCAGTTGGCCGTGAATTCCCTATTCTTCAGCACTCCATTTGAAGGCAAACATCGATTGGCTCTGGGGGGCTAATGGCAGACTGAAGAATGCGTCTTTCAAATCGAGGATGGTGTACCAGGTCCTGTCTTGGGTTAAGGCACTCAAGAGTGTGCATGGGTTGGGGACTGTGGGGTATATGTCTAGAACCCGTTTGTTGACCTCTCTTAGGTTCTGGACAGGCCTACAATCATTGGTCAAAGGTTTCTTTACTGGCACCAGGGGAGTGTTCCAGGCTGACTGGCAAGGAACCAGAATTCCCTGTTCTAATAGCCTCCTGATGTGAGGCATGATTCCCTGCCTCATCTCCTGGGGCATCGGGTATTGACGCACCCTAACTGGCTCGGCCATGGGCATAAGCTCTACAATGATGGGGGGGTCCGTGGGCTGCTAGTCCAAGGCCCCCTGTCTCTGTCCAGGCAAGAGGAAAGACTTCCAGTCAAATACTCATATGGGAAGAAGGCAGATCGCTGGAGGATCCCTTATATAGTCTGTGTTCATCTTCTAACCTCAGGGTCAGGACCTGGATTGGGGCCCCCTCAGAGTCCTGAACGATGATTCCATTTTCCTTAAAGAAGATTTGTGCTCCTATTTTTGTCAGTAAGTCTCTTCCACGTAAAGGGTATGGGCAGTCAGGGATGACCATGAACATGTGGGATACCTGACCCATGCCTAAGTCCACAGTTCTTCGGGTAGTCCATGCATATTGTTTGATCCCAGTCACTTCCTGAACCCATGATCTTCGGGTGCTTAGGGGGCCTTGTGAGTGCAGGAGCACTGAATGTTGTGCCCCTGTGTTGACCATGAAGCTGATTGGAATCCCCTCCACTTTCAGGGTAACCCGGGGCTCCGGGAGGGGGCTCGAGCCCTGACCGCCCTAACTTTCAAAACCGCTGAGTTCTAAGACCGGGATGTGTGGGTCTGGTCTTGAGCCTCTGAGAGGCTTCTTGGGGCATTCTTGGGCCCAGTGTCCTGACTCTTTGCAATAGGCACACTGGTCTTTCCTGAGGCGGGGTCTTTCATCTCCTGAGGTCTCTTGTTGGTCACCTGCCTCTAGGCGGTGCAGGCACCTTTCTCTTTCTCCTGGAGCTCCGGCCGTAGTGGCAAGGAGGATCTTAGCTAGTTCCTGAGTTTGTTTCTGGGTTATTTTTACTTGCTTTTCCTCTGGGCTCTCCCGGTTGTTGTATACCTTTTCAGCAACCTCTAGGATGTCCTGGAGGGATTTTTCTCCTAATCTGTCTACTCTCTGAAGTTTGCATCTGATATTTGGAGCAGACTGGTTAACAAAGAACATCACCACTGCCGCCCTATTCTCCTCAGCTTCTGGATCTAAGGGAGGATAGGTGCAGAAAGCCTCCATGATCCTTTCTAAAAAGGCAGTAGGCGACTCAGACTTCTCCTGTTGCACATTCCCTACCTTGGCCAAATTGGTGGGCTTTCAGGCCGCATTCCAGAGACCCCCCATCAGAGTCTGGTGGTAAACCCTGAGCCTCTCCTTACCTTCTGCTGTGTTGAAGTCCCAAATAGGGCAGGTAAGGGGAAAGGCAGCATCTATGAGGGCCTGGTTGGTGGTCCGGAGGCCATCAGGCCCAAGGACCACCTTCTTAGCTTCTGTCAGAATTCAATTCCTTTCTTCAGTTGTGAAGAGGACCTGCAAAAGCTAGTGACAATCATCCCAAGTGGGTTGATGAATCACCATAACAGAATCAAGTAAATCTATAAGGGCTGAGGGTTTTTCAGAGAACTTGGGGTTCTACATTTTCCAGTTATTTAGATCACTCATTGCAAATGGCCAGTATTGGAATGGAAGTTTCCCATCTGGATTGGGAGGCCTCGCAAGGTGCAAGGGAAGAATAGTAGAATCAGGTTGAAGATCCCTCAGGGCATGGCGCTGGGTATGTGGGGGGCTGATCCCTGGGGGTCCCTCTGCCACCACTGCTTTGCCACCTTCTTCAGGAGGGGGTGCCTGGTAAGGAGGGGGATAAGACTGGGGAAATAAGACTTCAGGGGGGTACTCTCCTGTAGGACAGATGGGGCTGAGGGTTTTTTAGGTTCCTTGGATTACAGGGCTAAAACCTCCAATCCCTTCAGTAGGGATTTAGTGGGGGCCTTTCTGGGAGGCAGAAAAGGCTTCAGCCATCCTGGAGGGGGGTCCTCAACAAGGTCCTTTCAGGCAGTGTTATATGGGATCTGGTCCAGGTGTCTGGCCCAGGACGGTAAACAATGTTTTTAACCTGAAAGATAATAGGTAAATGAAAGGTGCCCTCTGGTGGCCAGCCAACATTGAAGGTTGGCCACTTATTGCAGCAGAAGACAAGTAGCCTGCCATGACTCACATTGAATCCATATTCCTGGGCTTTTTCCTTGAAGTCCTGGAAATGGGAAAGGGTTAGGGCTAGGGGAGTCGCTTGCACCTATCCCATTTCTTCCCAGTATAACAACCCACAAACAAAACAGAAAAGAATATACAGACTGACAGACACACACAGCCATGGCGAGTTTGAAAAAGAAAGTTGAAATGGGAGGACGGCACCCAAGCACCAAGTGGCAGACGTGACCCACTGGAGTCCTCAACAAGAAGACAAAAATCCCCAGCACAGGGGTCCCAATCCACGGATTCCACACCCCAGTCACTCATTCGGGGCATCCGCTGCCTGTGGATAGGTCAGGGATTCCACTCCTGACATTCCCACACCAATATTGCTACAAAACAGAACCAGAGTAGAAAGCAAGACAAAGAACAGATGTCAGCAAAGAGCAACTCAGCCACGGAGCGTTGGGTTGAGGTCTTCAACGGGGGGAATATCCCAGATGAGCCCCCAAATGTTGTGCCCGAATCTTGGGCTCCCCCCAGAAGAAACCACAACACATGTTCCGAAGCAAAGGCAAAGGGTGGGGTTTCATTACAAGCTCGAGCTCGGGCCCTCAGTCAGCATGGTGGACAGGACTGAGCGGCGCCCCAAGGGGTTGGGTCAG
This sequence comes from Perodicticus potto, assembly GCA_963574655.1. Lineage (NCBI taxonomy): Eukaryota > Metazoa > Chordata > Mammalia > Primates > Lorisidae > Perodicticus > Perodicticus potto. The sequence continues at coordinate 22,037 of CAUYRH010010970.1, read as the reverse complement.
GGTGATTTTATAGGGTACTGAAAGGAAAATGGGAGAGGGTGTGGGGTGAGGGTGAGTCTTGCTATCTTGTCACTTGCTGATTGGATATCTTGGTGGAGCCAGAAGCGGGAGGGTAGTTGCTAATCAGGAAGGGGTAGATGTTACTCAACCAGTGGGGGTGGCTCGGGAACTGAAGCAGGAAACTGAAATTTTGCAAAACAAGCATTACACAGCAAACTTACACAGCAACCCTGTAAAATGGAGCCTGTCAACAAAATGGCATTACTTTGGTCCTTACAGCTCCATGTAATTGCAATGGTCCCTTAATTTGGGAAAGGGAGACTGAAAGGAACCTCAGAGTGATATGATATGAGAAGGTCCCAACCCACATTCACTGGCATTGATGAAGAGAGAAAGATGCCAGGAGTCAAGAATGTGAGCTGTCTACAGAAGCTGCAAAATGCACAGCTTTCTAAAGCTTCCAGAACAGAATATAGACCTGCCTACAGCTTGATTTTAGCCCTGTGAGAAATTTGACCCCCATAACAATAAAATAACGAATTTGCATAGTATGACATCACTATGTTTTGAGGTGGGTTTTTACAGCAGCAATAGAAAACTAATACAGAAAGCTTGAAGCAATTGGCTTTGGGATCGGTCCTCCACAAGTGCAAGGGATTAAGAATGCTCCAAAATCCAGGAAGATCACATGATTGTCCAGAGGATAGAAGTTGAGCAATTAAGCCAACATTATATCATGCAAATCTTAAAATATTGGTCACCCTTAACATAACTTTAACACCTAGATTTAGTTGCAAAAGAAGATTCTGCTTCTACTGCTATCAAGACTGTTGCTGTTGGTATAGTTGGCACACTGCTTGACTTCAGATGCACAGATACGCATTTGGCCCAATTGCATGTTGCCCTCTAAAACCAGTCTCCAAGCTGTAATTTCTGTTTGCCCATGTGTTTTATGAAGACTGAAGCTCAGCTCATCTTCTAAAGCTGTGGTTTCTAAACTAGAGTGTGCTAAAAACAGAGCAAGTGTCCTAGGGATAAACAAAGCTATATCATCTTCACAAATAATGTCATAAAATATCACTTTTACTAAAAAATATCAGGAAAAATATTTGTATTTTCCTGATTTTCTCTACTTTATTACATTACAGTTGGGTGAGCAAAACTGTAGAAAACAACTTTTCCATCTTGGCTAGTCTTATCCTTTATTTTTCTCACAGATACACTGATGTTTACATGTAATGGGCTACAGATTGATTACTTTTATATTCTCCAAGAGTCACATGATATCACTCATGTTAGTGCTGTACTCTTAATTCAGCCAGAATGAAGTACAATGCATTATCATATTTCACTGGTTGCCATTGTTAATTCTAGTTCGTACCCCCAATCCCAAATGAAATTATCCTGTTTTAAAAATTAATTTACTGATTCAGGATCATGGACAGTACAAAGCATTAGGGTACACCGTTGGCATTTGTTAGGTTAATTCCCTCTGATAGTTGTGTCCCGCCCCCAAGAGGTGTGCCGTACACCGTGGCCCCATCCCTCGCCCTCCCCCCATCTCCCCTGTTCCCTCCACCTTGAATTGATTTGAGTTTTTCTCTTAGATGACATGTTTTAGATCATTTACAGGCTTCATATTAAAACTGAGTATATTGGATTCTTGCTTCTTCATTCCAGTGATACTTTACTAAGAAGAAAGTGTTCCAAATCTATCCAGGTTAATACAAAGGATGTAAAGTCCCCGTCTTTGGTGTATGTACACCAATGAAATGATCTGAAAAACAAGAGACTAACATTACTGAATTTTTTAATTTTATGATTTTATGAAGCGGTGTTGCTACCTTCATTCCACAAACCTTCATGCTCACACACATGCACACATGTTGTCCACAAATTTTAAACTCTTTGACAATGGAGCTCTGTCAAACTTCCTATTAAAAACTAACTGAATATTCAACATTTGACATATTTATTTAAAAGTAAGTCTTGATTGTATAATTTATTTTCTTTGTACTTTTAAAGGTGGACCATTCTTGAAATTATACTTAAAACCAAGATCTAAGGTCAAGAATTAAAAAGAGAAAGTTTAAGAAAATGGAATGCAGCATCAATTTACTTCAAATGAATGAGAGAAATTCACAACCCTTTTAAATCATTGAGGTCAGTAAAAGGCATACTATGTCTCAAATGGGAGAAATGAACTTCATGATGTATCTCTAAGCACTATTTTAACTACAGTTAGTACATTTGTAGAAGTAGTGTCCAATCTAAAGAGAATGAATAACTTAGGCACTTATTGGTCCTATTTACTTTATTATCAAGAAGATGCCAATCCATTTAAAGCAACAGAAGTGATAGTTAACAATGTCTGAGACTGGTTGTCAAGAGATCTGTCCCTTTTATTCTACCCCTCTTGGAAACTTGCCCTGAGATGATCATATATATAAGTTTAGTGGAAAATAAGAAGGTACATGAAGGAGAAGCAAGTTGACCCAGTTGAGATCCTTCACAGCCACCACATGACCGCAAGCACTGGCTTCCAGATACATGAGTGAGTCTGTCTTAGATTACCGAATCCCTGCAAAACTGTCAAATCCATTGTTGCATGAATGACTGGGCAAAAAACAGCAAAAACACTCCCTTGCTGAGCCAAACTCAAGCTAATCCTCTGACTCCTGTTCAAAAATGGTTACAGTCTTAAATTTCTATGTTTGGGGGTTGTTTTGTTACACAACAATAGATAAATGATACAATATGTTCATTTGCTAGTGTGCATTCAAAGCCTGAAGTCTTCTTATGAAACATTAAAAACCTTATGAGAACACACTAAAATTAATCAACTGACATTAACATTCGGCTTGGAATCTCTTTAGTCAGATACCCATGTTTGCTAGAAGAAATATCTGTCTTCCAATTTACTATAGAAAATAGTTGGGCAGTGCCTGTGGCTCAGTGAGTAGGGCGCCAGCCCTATATACAAAGGGTGGCGGTTTGAACCAGCCTTGGCCAAACTGCAACAAAAAAATATCCGGGCGTTGTGGTGGACACCTGTAGTCCCAGCTACTCAGAAGGTTGAGGCAAGAGAATTGCCTAAGCCCAGGAGTTGGAGGTTGCTGTGAGCTGTGATGCCACATCACTCTACTGAGGGTGACAAAGAGAGACTCTGCCTCTGAAAAAAAAGAAAAAGGGAAATTGTTTTGCCAATTTTTATCACAACTATACAATATAATTCACCTGTTCCCCATATTCTGGTGGTATTTTTCTCACCATTTGTCAAGTGCTGTGTGCCTGTCTCCCTTGCAATTTTCCCAACCTATTTTCAACATTGTGCTTCAAAGCCAATGCCACTTGCTTGGAGTTTTTCTAATGGGACTATTCAATGTCTAAGTATTAATTTATGTATCTCTTATATATTAATGCTTAGTAAACCATCCATATCAGTGAGTTAAAACTAATTCATGTGGTGGCTCAGCGCCTGTAGCACAGTGGTTATGGCACCAACCGCATGCACCAAGGCTGGAGGGTTCAGACCCGGCCTGGGGCAGCTAAATATTGACAACAGCAACAAAAAAATATAGCCAGGCATTGAGGCAGGCACCTGTAGTCCAAGGTACTTGGGAGGCTGAGGCAAGAGAATTACTTAAGCCCAAGAGTTTGAGGTTGCTGTGAGCTGTGATGCCAGGGCACTTTCCTGAGGGTGACATAGTGAGACTCTGTCTCAAAAACAAACAAATGAACAAAAACCTAATTTATGTGAGTAATTTTGGCTGGACTCAGCTGGACAATTCTTTTGCTGGTTTTGCTTAGATTCTCCGACACGAAGGTAATCACCTGACACTTGCTGGGGCAAGATGGGCTATGATAGCTTTAGTTACATAAATGGCAGTGTCAGTTGAGGGACTTTGCTGGAAAAGTCAGAAGGCTTTCATGCTCCAATAGCCAATAGACCAGACTTTTTAACATAATACTCTCAGGGCAGCATTCTGGAAGGATCAAAGCAGAAATTGGATGCAACTTGAGCTGGCTCATTCTGCCATAACCTATTAATCAAACTTCATCATAAGACCAGACCAGATTTAAAGATGATATAGTGGTTTAAATAAATGATTCTCAGAAAATATATCCAAGTCCTAATTCCCAGACCCTAGGAATGTTACCTTATTTGGAGAAAAATATCCTTGCAGATGCAATTAAATCTTCTGTAAGACATCCTGAGTATGCCTGGGAGACCCCAAGTCCAGTGGTAAGTGCCTTTATAACAGACGGAAAAGGAGATTCAGAGAGAGGAGAATCCCATTTGAAGACAGAGGAAGAAATTAAAGGCAAACAGCCACAAGTAATACTGACAGTCACCGGAAGCTGCAAGATGCAAAGAAAGATTCCTTTGAAAGTCTTCAGAGGAAGTATAGCCTTGCTCATATCCTGAGAATACATTTTTTGTTATTTTAAGCCACCAGATTTATAGTAATTTCTCACTGTGGCTGCAGAATATGGTCTCCACATCCAAATGGGAGGTGTAAGCAGCAAAGTCACTTTACAAAGGGTTAGAAGTGTGGAAGAGAAGAGTATTGCAGACACATTTGAAAACAATTTACCCCATGTGTGAAATCGTGGCTCTGGCAGTAACATTTTCAAGTTGTTTACATTAAAAATGAGAAGTTGAAATATATAAGAATTTTGTCCCATTAAAATGAGAGAGAGTCTTGTTTAGAAACAATACATTTATATGTTCGATTCAATATACAAATTTCTTAAACACTCAAATTTTCTTATTTATCAGTTTTGTAATCTTTTCAGAAAAGCTTAATAGAAGAAAATTTGGTTAATGTTTTTGTTTTTATGAACTAATCAATTATGCTTAAAAAGGCAGCACAACTAAAAAAAGATGACCTTAGTTTTAAAAATTAATAATGCATGTAAACGACTTCAAAAGATAAACTGACCTACTAAGTAAAAGATAGTTCTTAACCTCAGAGTTGCTATTCATAGTTATATTTTTGTTTACATCTACATTGATAGGCACCAAAGAACAGTTAATTTGCAAATTGCTTTATGGAAAATAGATGTTGAACTTATTTTAATTAAGGTGTGTAAAAGATTTTAGCAAGCAAACTACTGTTAAAAAATAATAAAAAGTGCTAGAACCCTGCCCATGTGAACCCGAATCTATGGGGAACCAAACAATCTGAGTGGCATCTCAAAACAAATTCATGGTAAACCCAGATTATTAACTGAGTTCTTCCCCAAGGAGGTCTCAAAGATAATGTTTCTTCATTATCTTGGAGTAGTTCGTGGAATGATTAAATACAAATTTTGCTCAAAGAAAAATGAGTTCCTTTAATACTCATATTTGAAATGCGTTTATAGTAAAGTGGAGCAAAGCTGCCTTGTTGCGCCCTTTTGAACCTAGAAAGAAATTCTTGTTAATAATTTCATTTTTTCCTCACAAAGAGAAAAAAGAAATGAAGATACTAGAATAACTTTAAATCTTGATTAATTCGTCTTAATGAGCAATACTTTCCAAGTCGGGTAGCTTTGTTTACATTTTTCAAGGTTTACCATTCCTGAAGGATAACTTGAAGTCAACACTGTAAATATGTACATGACATATGAGAATAACATTACACATCGAACAAAGGATAAAACTTGGATGAGGAGAAATGTGATCTGATTGTGACCTTTAAATCTTTTGCTTGTGGTTTAAGTTACAGCTTTAATAGCATCATTGATTGTTTTTCTTCATTGAAAAAATATTTTAGTAATTAATACCTGAGGCCCTCAAAAGACTGAACCATGCACCAGAGACCTTCCTAGTCCACTGTACTGCAAATATATTTGCTTTTCCCTTTTCTACTCCCAACCACCCCAAATAAAATTTCTTTTTTTTTTTTTTTATATTCATTGAGGGCATAAAGAACCAGGTTACATTGATTGCTTGTGTTAGATAAAGACCCTCTGATAATAATGTTCTGCCCCCAAAAGGTGATCCACCCTACGTGACCCCCAACCCCTCCTTCCTTCCCTCTCTCTGCTCTCCCCATCACCCACCCCCCACCATGTTCTAGATCATTAATTGTCCTCATATCAGAATTGAGTACATAGAATTCTTGCTTCTCCATTCCTGTGGTGCTTTGCTAAGAATAATGTATTCCACTTCCATCCAGGTTAATACAAAAGATGTAAAGTCTCTGTCTTTTTTAGTGGCTTAATAGTATTCCATGGTATACCTATACCACAGCTTGTTAATCCATTCCTGGGTTGGTGGGCATTTAGGATGTTTCCACATTTTGGAGATTGTAAATTGAACTGCAATAAACAGCCTAGTGCAAGTGTTCTTATGGTAAAAGGATGTTTTTCCTTCTGGTTAGATGTCCAGTAGCGGGATTGCAGGATCAAATGGGAGGTCTAGTTTCAGTTCTCTGAGGATTCTCCATACTTCCTTCCAAAAATGTATTAGTTTGCAGTCCCACCAACACACTCATCTCAGATGGTTATGGAACCATGGGCCAACTCTCTAACAAAGCCTCTCCAAGGCACATTGTAATAAAATTTCTATTTATGTTTCATTGTTCATTTTTTATCTGTTTCTCAGGCAACATACCTTAGGAATTACCTGATTATATTGAATTGGGAGAAAATAATGTTACTTATAGTTATATATTAATGTAAGGCTATGTTTTTAAAATATTATGAAAACATAGCAATGAAAAGAACTTGCTAGAATGATATTACCTATTATTTTTTCTTAGTTGCCACATTAAATATAACAGCCAATCTTTCATTTACTATCAAGACTGGTGGAAAACATTTCACCCTTTGTTGATGACTCGAAACATTGTACTGCATATTAAAACAAACGTCACGTTTTCAGGAAACAGTTTATGCAGAACCACTCAGCCTGGACAGTATGAATTCATGTTGGATCTCCAGATTCCCACGACTTGAGTTATTTACCTCTAAGCTACTTAGGTTTGAGAAGTTGGAGACAAACTATTCCAAGTTGTGTTTGTCAACATATCTATATTGTTTTCATTACACATTGTTTGAGGGCAACCTCTGGCCTATGTAGCCTATTAACAATGAACGATCTTCCCCGAGATTCTTTAGAATGTTTTATCTACATCATCCCCATAAATTGGAGGAGAGGAATATTGCTTGAACATGATTATAGAAGAAAGTATATCATTTCTGAAAATCACAGAGCCTCTTCTCTAACTTCTTCTTTTTTTTTTTTTTTTGCAGTTTTTGGCGGGGGCTGCGTTTGAACCTGCCACCTCCAGTATATGGGGCCGGCACCCTACTCCCTGAGCCACAGGCACCACCCCTCTTATTTAACTTCTTGTACATTCAAAGTTCATCTTGATAACTTTTTTAATGCTGCCCATAACAGTTAGGTCATTAAATATGAAATGTCCACTTACAAATCAAAAGTTTATTTTATCTCAAAAAAATAACCAAAACAACCAACCAAAGTATGTACCTAAACTATCCACACAGTTTTGCCATCTGAACGGTAGCTTCTTTATGGCAGCAGCAAAGAGCCCTGGGGAGTGAGTGGCAATGAAATTGTAAAAGGCGTTTTCCACAGTTTCTTGAGAATCGAATATTTTTCCTTGAAAGAAGTGGTTCAAAGCATAAAGAAAGTGGAGTTGATTGGTGCAAGGTCCTGCAATTATGGTGCATGACAGAAAAGTTCGCGTCCAGCCTCTATAGTTATGAACAGGGTTGTTTATGTGTCATGGGGCTAGGGGTTGTCTTGCAAGAGGACTGGCCTGCCTCTGTAGACCAGTCTTGGCTGCTTAATCACAATCATCCTCATCATTTCATCCAGCTGATTGCAGGAGACATCCCTGTAATCCACTGACGGGCGGACTTCATGAAGCTGCAGTGGACAATACTGGTGCTGCACCACCAAACAGATGCCAGGAGCTTTTTTAAATGTATATTAGATTTGGGGCTCTGTTTTGGAACTTTGTGTTAATCTGCCCATTATGTAGCATACTTGTCATTGTAACAAAGAATCCATTCTTCATCTCGTGTAAAAACACCTGGTAGAAATGATTTGCCTTTATGTTGTGACAGCAAAGAAAGGCAAGCTGCCAGGTGTTTCTCTTCTATTCAGCTTCTTTACCTTGCCAATTTGTTTCAAATGGCCAAACCATCCATATACTGCATGTTCCCTCCCAAACACTTCGAGTTGTCTGCATTCCTTTGGTGGCATGGCAGAACTCATTTAAAAAAAAAAAAAACATGAATTTTTTGTTTATTCACATTTTAAAAAATATTTGCTCTGAAATTTTTTCTTAAAGATAATGATGAGCCAAAACATGGATTTGCAAGTTTGTACCTTCACAATAAAAATAAAACAAGAAGTGTTAAAGTGAAATGTCAGATATACCAACTGTCAAACTTAGTACAGTCAGTCCCCAAGTTGCAAACATCCAACTTATTTACAACTTGCACTTGGAATGGAGGCGATTTAAGTAAATTCCCAAGTTACAAACACCCAACTGATGTTCAGCTTACACTTATGAATGGAGGCTATTACAGGTAGTAGGTAAATGTACCTGTTTTAACTAATATTACTAATTCAATTTAATACAAAAGCCAACACAACCCATCTCAATCATTACCCAGGGACTGTTAGTACTTAAGGAAATCAAACATTTCATTCTTAATAACCTAATAATATATATATAAACACAATAAGGTTAACCATTCTCCATCTGAGAACATCAAATGCCAACCATAAATACAAAATATCTACTTCGTTTTCTTAACTCCTCTTCCTTTCCACATACTCATCTTCCAGATAACATCTGCATATCAAAATTAACTAACAGATAAAGTTGATTCTTATCTGAGGTCATTATCTGTGGTGGTAGAAGAATACCACAAACTGAAAAATGTAAGGATAAAAATGATTTATTTGCCTTATACTTCTGCAGGATGGGAAAGGCCAAATTTCCCTCTTTATCAGAACCCCACTCCCTGAGTTACTAACCCACTTTTGTGATAATGGCAGCGATCCAGTCAGGAGCATAAAGCCTTCATGAACTAATCACCCACTGAAGTCTCACTGGCCAATGCCATTACATCGGCATACATTTTAACCTGGGTTTGTAGGGGATATTCAAACCATAGCAGTGATGTTATAGGAAGCTCACTGATGATGGTTGAAGCTATGATCCATCTTCAGATTTCATGTGAGAAATATAATTCACCCATTCCAATTACTGCTCAAGTGCTTCTGCTTTCCCTTAAACTCCTTGGATTTGAAGATTAACTTTTATCAGTTAACTTAATGGCCTCATTAGACTTTCATTAACTTCCAGAAGGACACCTTCACATCCTTTATGCAGTTTATGACTTTGCGAGATTATAAGTATGGCTAATGTGTTCATGCCTTCAAAAGCTCAGAAAGGGGCATGTTAAGATAAAGGCTAAGTCTGTCCTTCATTTACATTAAATTCTCCATAGGTAGATTCGAAAAATTCTATCTACTGCGTTTTGGATAAAGAAAATCACCATATTCACCTTAAGTCAGCTTATTTTTTCCCATTATCCATTATTTTATGCAATGTTGTGATTTTATAAATATAAGGAGGAAAGAGTCAGTTGAAAATGCAAAAACTATTTTTATTGAAGAGATAATCAATTCCTGTTGGCATTGCTAAAAATTGTCAAAATGTGTGTTTCTTAATTCAACAAATAATAGTTTAAGATTATGTGACTTTCAGAAAAACACATTCTTAAGAATGCTGCCTCATCAAAGATGTGTGGATCTCAACTTTTAAAAGTATACTCCCCCCCAAAATGGGGAAACTGGTATTGATAGTTGAATTTCAGCGTATTAAGGCTATTATCTTGTCAACATTTTACCTCTGTGACTTGTTTCACGTTCTTGAGATAAAGCATCTCTCCTTATCAATTTTTCCAGTTTTTTGAAGAATCCCCAGGTCAAAGATGTAAAAATCAGTGTTGTCTAACATGGTTTTGACATTTTGTACAGAAGTACATCCAAGGCATGCATAATATTTAAGGTAGGTTGATAAAATAAACATTGTTACATGATCATTATTGTTTTTGATGAATTCTGAACTCATTATTCAAATAATTAGCATTTATCCACTTTTGTATAATTGACCTGTTTGCAATGCAGGATACTTTGACCCTTATGTACATTTAATGTTCCATATATTTCATATATTTGCTTCATGTTTGACATGATACAAGCACCAGTGCATTTCCTGACAATAGAAATAGCTACACAATTTTCTAAAAAAGACACGTATGAGTAAACCTCAAAGGAACTTGATGCAAAGGATGCATCGCATGAGCTTTCAGTGTGTCCTTAATAACGTAAAGGCTTATTTAATGAGCAGCTGTAAAATAAAAGAATCACACGGTTTTATTTTCCTTGTATTTTTTAAAATTCTTCACTCCCCAAATCTGTACATTTGTTCTTTCATTCAACACATGTTTATTGTGTGCCTACCCCCTGTCAAGCACTCTTACAGGGTAGGAGATACACAGTAAAACAAGCCACAATCCCTGTTCTAATGGATTTTACACTCACAGATGTTGGGAGAGGAGCGTATGTGATAGAAAAACCAGAACTGTGAATGGCTTGATGTTTCAGTTGTTGATATACAATGAGGCTCCTAAGGGAGATAGAGGTACCTGAGTGTGTGTTGCTAATTGATGTGGGAGGTCAGGGGAAGGAGGCCTCTCTGATAAGGTGACATTTCAGTAGAGATCTAAAGGAAATGAGAGAATGATTCCCGCAGACAATCCCATCAAAGGTGCTCAGGGCAGAGCTGGGACAGTAATGCAAAAAGCAAGAAACAGGATCTTGCTTATCATATTCAAGCGATAGTAAGAGGAAAGCGTACCCAGTTTTCTTTTTTATCACTAATGTTTGAACTCATTGATAATGATTTCCATTTAAGGACATTTCAAAATTCCCAAAATAGGAAAACTGGTATTATAGTCACATTTCGATGAAGGCTGCCATCTTGTCAACATTTTACCTCTGTGGCTTGTTTCACATTCTCGAAGTAAGGTATCTCTGCTTATGAATTTTTCCAGGTTTTTCCAATATTATAAGGGAAGAAATTGAAATCCAAAGATTTTAAAGGCTCTTGTCTCAGTTCTCATAGCTGCTGGGTAGACAAGCTGCAAAACACTGTTTCCGAATCTCCTAATTCCTACATGATTTCTCCCCCATTATTTTATCTTTCGTATTACAGTTAGAGGAAACTGGGCCTTGACCATTCTCTGAAATACATCTTTTTCAAAGGAAATAATTGATTTAAGACTTGAGAATCTAGAAACAAAAGCTGGAACAAAACCTGAATTTAAAACGTCATGCCAAGAACTGACCATAGAGATCATCTGTTGAAATCTTCACGTTTTGGCGAGGAAGAAACCAAGGCCAGGAGATACATATTTACCGAAGCTCATAAGGCACTTGAACTTAAAAATTATTTTTCTCCTAAGAAAGAGCATAATATTTAGTCTTAGATTAAAAAACATTGTAACTGTCACTCAACAATTGATTGATGTGAAATTTTAAAACTGAGTTTAAGTTTGCAGGACCTATCAGAATGTCGATTTCTCATCCTTTGAACAAAGGATGTGTCATCCTCCCATAAATCATTTATTCCTTTTACATTGTGTACCAAGAATACATTTGCATTCTCTCCACCTATGAAAGTTTTGTTTGTTTTTTTGTTGTTGTTATTGCCTGAAACATCATTCACGGTGCGTCTCTGCCAGTCACTCCCTGTCTCCTTCATATCAGCCTCATACAGGTCAGGGCACCCTTAAAGCTTGTGTTGAAATACACTCTTGTGTATTGTCAGTTATGTTTAAATAGATATGTGTCCTAGCGTCCCGAAATAAAACAAAACAAAATGATAAACTTTTATGGGTTATTTATTTTTCCAACTTCTTTATTTTATAAACGCCCATAATCATATGTGTAATATATATACATACACACATAAAAACCATGATTTAAATCAAAGTGATTAATTATATAAAACTATAGTTTGTATAGGCTCTCCAATTCCAGAATCTAATAATTTAATTTTAGTATCCATTTCAAACTAAACTTGGGGGTGGGGTAAGAAATTTAAAAATATAGCAGATTTTATTCAATTTTAAATATTGCCATAGACAATGAGATTAAATATGTGTGGCGAGCATACTTAGTCATCCTACTAAAGGGGAAACTTGGAATGTTGCGAGGACATTTTTTTCATAGTAGAATCAGAATTGTCCTCTTGAAACTCTCTGAATAATTCCCTTTATTAGTGAGCTAAGCATTAATAAATTTTTTACCACTTGGACCCTTAGTCTCCCTAATTATGTCTCAAGGGTTTAATAATATGGCAATCAAAGGGAAACCAGTTTGTGCTTAATCTAAAAATTCTTTAAAGCACAGGAATTTTATATTACTTTATACATCGAAGGCATACCAACCAACTTTTTCCTTAGAAATTAAAAGAGAGTCATATAACTGAAACCAAAGTTTGTTGTTGTAGTTGTTGTTTTTACCAAAAGAAGATTGCTGATAGCATATTCAAATGTGGAGGTGATAATTCAAAACACAAGTAAAGTCAAAGCAATGCAGAACAAAATTGCAGCCATGTGATCAGGCTTTCTGATAATCAGTGAGTCATAGAAAGAAATTAAGTTGCCTTTTATTGTAAAGCCTCCTCTTCACCTAAGCAACTCAGTACATGGAAATTAACTAGAAACTCAAGTATCCAGCAAAAAGTTTTGGCCTTAAGTATAAATTCAGAAGGCACATGCTCAAGGAGAAAAACTAGGTTTCATATTGCCCAAGGTGTATCACAGGAAGGGTATCAAGAAACAGCTAATAATCTGTTTTGCAGGATATTTTTTTGTAGCTTAGAAGACTGAGTCTGAGGGAAATGTGATATTGTGGCTATCTCCTGCTGTAATCAGGGTCCTGACCCAGAGAGCACCAGGCATAGAACACTAAATAAATAAGGAACGGATTGATAAACCAAGGTATCCACTAATCTTTCTCTCTCTCTTTCTCTATCTCTCTATCTCTCTCTCTTTTCTTTTGATAGAGTCTCATTCTGTCACCCTGTGTTGAGTGCTGAGTCAGCCTAGCTCACAGCAACCACAAACTACTGGGCTCCAACAATCCTCTTGCCTTAGCTTCCAGAGTAGCAGAGACTACAGGGACCTGCCACAAGGCCCAGCTAGTTTTAACAGAGACAGGTCTGGCTCTTACTCAGGCTTGTCTTCAACTCCTGAGCTCAAACAATTCATCTGCCTGGGCCTCCCAGAGTGCTGGGAGTATAGACGTGAGCCACCCACAAATATTGCATTTCCTAAGACAAAAGAAACAAGAGTGACAAACGTTCTTTCCTAAGAGACGGGCGTAGAAGTCTAAAACACTGGCGGGGTTTAGATAGGGCAGAATGCAGCAGTGATCTTAATCCAGATTTGCGCATTCCCAACTGCATTTGTGACTCATGATAGCATTTTAGTAATATAGGCTCACTCACCCAATCAAATAAAATGAATATAAGAATTAAATGCAATGCTAAATAGTAGTGAAAAAGTATTTTGTGAGGAAAAGCAAAACATTAGAGAGATTATAGACCAAATAGCACCACTTTTTTTCCGTAAGTATGGTGGATAACCTAAAATTTGAGAAAATTCTGAATCACAAGGATGTCTCAAATGTGCTGCCTTTACTGTATAAGTTGTGCTAAACGAACAACCGTTTGATGCAGAAAAGAAATCATTTAAAAAATAACCATCAGCTATCTCAGGCATTCCCTAACCGTGCCCTCCCACACACATCTGTTATAGTCTAATCTCATTGCTGTTATCTTATCACTGACACTCCTGAGTTGTGCTACTTAAAAAAAAGGCAATGTACCTTATACTTTATTTGAACTCTTATCTAGTCAAACTATACATTGTACACAGATTTATTCATTTAATCATCACAACCACCCCATTTTTTTTAGATGGAATAATTGTAGCAAGAGAAAAAAACAAGAGAAGAGACAGGGAAGAAAGAGAAATTCAGAGAGCCAGAAAAGAAATTTCAAAGATCTAACAGAACTGAATAATTTTTTTAATGTTTCTGAGCTGATAACATTACAAGAAGCTTGTCTCACTTCCAAACTGCTCATAAAATATGACTTTAAATAGAAATTGAATTAATTTAGCTCTAGAAAGACTCTCATTTAAAGGCATTTACTGAAATGGGAGCCAAGTATTGATTTCTGAAAATAACTGCTTGAAATTAAATATCTAGATCACAAAAGGAGTAACCAATGATTGATGTCAATTTTTGTCAAGGCGTATTCATGAGGAATAGAGTGCTTGGTCAAAATGCCATGCCACTTTTCTCTGATGAGCACTTAACTGAACTCTTCACTTAACCTCTGTTAATATTCAAGTTCGGTTTCAAGAAAAGGGGATCTCAACCAGAAATCTAAAATCTTTTTTTAAATTGTTGCATGTTGCAATTCGTTATTTAGGTTATATATACAATTGTTATTTTCCGAAATTAAGGCAATAAGATTTCATTTTATATTTTTAAGAAAAAAAGTCCATTTTCTATATTCACAAGTTTTATATCTGGTAATAATTCCCATGGCTTTCTTTTTTCTTGTGTCATTTTTGTGAAGAAAGTGTGTAGTTGCATTTTCTTTAAAAAGGTCAAATTAAACCAGAGACACACACTTCACCAACATGTTTTTCTTCACTTTTGTGCATATTGCAAATCTTAATAAATATCACAAATTCTAAATGGATGTTTGGCAATATTTTGACATCACACTATTCTAAAAATACTCCTCACTCAGAAATACATTTCGCTGTGTCTTCCTGTAATCTAAAGAAATCTTGAAGTACAAGAACTCTGCAATCACATGATGTTAAAAGAAACAAAACAACACTAAAAATCTTGTGATTGGGAAAATGGGTACTTAGTACTGAAACATTTTGAGATTTGATTATTTCTTTGTCACATAGCTGTTTTCTCACTTGTTTTATTTATCCTTTACCCCTAAATTCAATAGATGCTTCAATTTCTTTATGTATTTTTATCTTTAAAACTTGCTGCTGGAGCATTGTTACTTTTGGAACTGTCCACTGTTCGGGGCACTTAGAATACTTTAATTACTTGCTTTTTTTTTAATACCAAAATAATAATAGACTAAACGGAATATAGCTTAGGGTCACATTATCACACTTGCTTAAATAAATAGTGTCCAATTATTTTCTACTTACCCTGTACAGTTTTACTCTTTCTTCTTTTTTCTTTTTCTTTTAATTTTTTTTCCTCTGGCCTAGAAAATAACAGGTATTGTATAGGAAAGAAAAACAGAGACAGGAGCTTTTTTCCTCTACTATGGATATCATATCAATTGAAACTGAGCCTACATTTCTTGTATATTGTCTATTTAGTACTTATTAATGTATGTCCCTCTTTTCTGGTTAGAGGTGACCCCTGTCAGAAGTTGCCCTCTAAGAATTTTCAATTATCCTTTTCTATAATGGAGAACAATTTGGGAGCCAAGATTTTTTCCACTCTTGAGTCTACCTCTCAACTTTCATGAATTCTATTAATTAAAAAAAAAATAACAAATACTTTTTTAAGTTTGAGCAACAAAGCAATCGCAGAGAATGATTCTTTTTTTCTTAAACTGTTCTAACAGGAAGTAATTCTCAAATAACCACAAAATAACAGTGTTTCCCTGAGTCACAATCAGTCACAGAGTTTTCCATTTACCTATTTTGTTAGGTAGCACACATATTGGAAACTCATTTTTGTTTAATGTGATGCAAACTGGTCTCACTAGGAACTATCTTCACTCAGACAACTCTGGCAATCTCGTTTGCCTGCCTAGACAAGCTAATCTGATTGTAATCATGTTACTTATCTTTTAATTTCTTTTGAAGCTGATGTACATCAGAAGTGGCATTCAGCTGGGAATAACATAGGTAAAATTGATTTTTATCACATTTAAATGTTTCAGGGCCTGGGCTTGTGCTTTTCCGATATGCAGTCTTAAGCTACACTCGGATGGGAATCCTACAGAGAAAGCACTCGTATAAACTCATGGGTGAAATATAACAAGATGATACTAATGCCAGCACAATTGTAAGTAAAGTTTGGTGATTTTGGTCTCCACTTATAGTTTTTCTCTGTGAATTAGCCATCGATGATCATTAACAAATGCACATATACTTTATTATAGAACTAAAGAATCTATTATTGTTCAAACAGCCCCTGCCTTCCGTCTTGCTCTTGAATAGGATTCACTTACATTAGCAAAAATAAATATTTTGGGAAATGACAGTGGAATCTTTTATTTCTAAACTGGATTCATGAAATATGTTACTAAGAGCAGCAATTAATAACCAAATTATCTTAAAATAAAGCACATCAGCTGCACACTAGTGGAGCAAGAAAAAAATAGAACCCATAGGAAGTGATAATGATTTTCTTTAATCCATGATCTTATACATACTTCCTGATCTGAAAAAGATAGGAGAAATCTTCAGGTTCAGGACAATGAATTAGATAATTTTCAGAGTCTCTTCTTCAGAAATGCTGAGAACATGACATGTACTTTGGGGATGTGGACCCAAAAGGAGAAAATGGTAAAAGATAATGGTGAGATGACCAGCCAGGCAATTAGAGAATAGGATCCAGAAGAGTGAAGACAATGGTCTGATGGTAGAAATCACAGCAGAGGGCTGAGCACAGGGAGTGTGATCAGTCATAGAGTAACGAAGAACTAAATGCCCATCATTAGAGAAATGGAGAGCTAGAACATACAATATTAATGGAACAATCATCAAAAACAATATCTATAGTGAGACAGAGAGATACACAGCCATATGCATACGTACAGAGATTTTAAAAACAAAATAAAAAATAATATGAGCAAGTCATGTTTTAAAGAAATGTTTTAAAGAAAAAAAGATTATAAATATTGTCTTTTTTATGTTTTTCTGTATTTTTACATGTATTTAATAATGAAAAAAGAAAAGAAATTAACATTATGAAATAGATACTATGAAGACAACCATATATTCTTTGCAGCAAGTTCTGGGGAGTTATGCTAGGAGAAATACTAACTGATGGATGTGGGTTATGGGGACATCAATTATAAGAGAAAATATAATCAGTCCCACTCACTACAGGTGATTACGTTATTTACAACTCTTGGTTGCAAGGTACAGGAACATATTCACGCTAACTTTAATAAGTAGAGGGGAGAGGTAAACTGACACTTAACAGGTACAATGCAGCTATCTAAATGATGGACACACAACTTTGCCTCAAACGGTACAACAGCAATTCATGTAACCAAAATATATGTGTCCCATTATATTGTGAAATGAAAAGAAATAAAACCAAGTTTTCCTTAGATCTGTTAGGATTAACTGTCATCATTGATCTTGGTGTTACTAATGTTTAAGTCAAAATAAAAATAGTCAGACGAAACTCTACAAAAAAGTGTCTTAAAAATGCAAGAAATACAAACAAATGTTACAAATAGTGTCAAGCTAGTGCTGAGCCGTAGGAAGACGTTCAAAACTCAGACATCAGCAGATGAACTTCAACTTTTCCCATCCTTTGTGTCTCCCTCCTATTTTCTCTTTCCTCACACAACAGGCTGTTATCTAAGTGTCAAGATAGCAGGGAACATGGCAAGTACCAGATCACAAACTCAGATGTGAGATATCTCAGTCTCAGCTCCAAGTTCTTTGTAAAAACACACATCCAAACTGGACATTTTATATGTCTTTGTTTCTGTTGACTTCATTCCCAGATAAGAAAAAATAGAAAAGAAAAGAAAAATAACTTTTAAAAAAAGGAAAGACAGGAGGCACTATAAAAACAATAAAGAGAAAAGAAAATGTTGCTCTTATACTCATGTGTTGAAAGAGGAGCAATTTTAGAGGTGAGGATTTGATCTGCCGTCTGAAATACCAATCAATGTGACTCATTGAATGACGGAATACCATACATAATAGTCTTTGTATTTTAGATAGGCATGTAAGTTCTTGAGAACTGTTCTGTCATTACATCTTTAATAGCTGGTATGTAATTCTAAAATAGAATGTATAAAGCAATTTTATTATCTGCTTTTAGCTAGTGACTGTTCACATCATTATTTTATACATGTTGGTAATCACAAGAGATTTTAGTTCATTCCAAGATTCTATATCTTAGCCTTATTAAGATAGAACTCCTTTTAGAAAAGTTCATGTTTCTTGCCCAATTTTTAATGGGGTCATTTGAGCTTTACTTCATGATTTGCTTGAGTTCTTTGTAGCTTCTGGTTATCAGTTCTCTATCAGCATGTAACAAGCAAATTGTCTTTTCCCAATTTGTATGTTGTCTATTTGCTTTGTGTCCTTGGCTGTGCCAAAATGCTTTAACTTCATCAGGTCGCATTTATTTATTTTTGATGTTATAGTGAATGCCATTAGGGTCTTCTTCATAAATTAATTCCCTAGCCTGACACCTGTTAGAGTATTTCCATCACTTTCTTCCAGAATTCTTATAGTTTCCCATCCTGTAATCCATAGTGAGTTAATTTTGTGAGTGGTGAGAGGTGTGGGTTCTGGTTTAGTCTTTTACATATGGCTATGCAATTCTAAGTTCTCCCAGTACTATTTAGTGAATAGTGTTAGAATCCGGTTTTATATTTGGATTCTCTGCTCTGATCCAAAGGTATAGGTCTCTATTTTTATGTCATTACCATGCTGTTTTGATTACTATAGCCTTGTAGTATAGCTTGAAGTCTAGTAAAGTGGTGCCTCCAGATTTGTTCTTTTGTTTTTTTTTAAGATTTCACTGGCTAATCAGAGTCCTTTCTGATTCTATATAAAGTGTAGAACTATTTTTTCAAGATCTGCAAAATATGACATTGGTATCTTATTGGGGATTGCACTGAATCTATAAATCACTTAGGGGAGTATAGATGTTTTAACCATGTTGATTCTACCAATCCATAAGCATGAAAATTCTTTCCGTCTATTATCATCCTCTGCAATTTCTTTTTTCAGTTCTTCAAAGTACTCCCTATATAGAACCTCAACCTCCTTTGTTCAATGTATTCCGAGGTATTTCATTTTCTTTGATGCTACTGTGAAGAGTCTTATGTCTTTGATTTATCTTTACTGTTGTTGGTAGCATATATGAAAGCTACTAACTTGTGTACGTTGATTTTGTAACGTGAGATGTTGCTCTAATTATTTCAAAATATTTATTATTATCTTCCAAGAGACACCTGGAACTGATGTCTGAGTATAAAATCATAGCAGCAAAGAGCAAAAGCTTAACTTCTTTTCCCATTTGGATACCATTGATATCGTCCTCCTAAGTGCTCTGGCTGGAAATTCCAGTGCCCTGTTGAATAGTAGTTGCAATAGTGGGCATCCTAGTCTAGTTCCAGAATATAGACCGATCTCCAGGAAACACAGAAAAATTGCCCAACCTATCCAGTCATCAGGGAAATGCAAATATTTAATCATATTGAAGAATTCTAAGAAAACCCACAGAAAATACCCTTCTTGTTTATTTATTTCAATTGAAAAACAATAATTGTGTATATTCTTGGGGTACAAGACTTTCAAAAAGGATATTTTGTCATTTGCAATAACGTGGCTGGACCTGGAGGATATGATGCTGAGGGTAATAGTCACCGGATGACAAACACTGTATGATTTAATGTTTAGGTGGAATCTGAAAAAGTCATCTCATAGAAACTGAGAGTAGAAAGGTGGTTTTCAGAGGCAAGGGGAGCAGAGGGGGGTTGGGTGGAATAGGGACAAAGATGTTCATTAAATGGTACAAAGTTTCAGTTACAGTGGAGGAATATATTTTAGTGCTCTAGTGCCTGTAAACACCATTCCTAAAAGGAAAAGAACAAACTTTCCCCTGAGAGTAAGAATGCAACAATGATATGCAGAATTAAGGATTCTATTAATCATTGTACTGTAAGTCTTAATCGGTTTATGAAGACAAGGAAAAGCACTAAAAGGTATCTCCAGGGCAGAAAGTAAGAAGTAAAGATACCCTTTAGTACAGATGAGCTATTGGGTTCCTAAGAAACCCTAAGGAAACTTGTCAATAAAAAAATAAAATCGCTCTAACAATAAGGGAATTTACCAAAGTTGCAGGGTCCATGATCAACATATAAAAATTAATGTCATATTTCTATGCAATACTGGTAAAAATGAAATTTTAAAAATATACGTGTTTATAATTACATAAAAATTATGAAAGCAAAAAGATGAAATTTATAACCAATTTAATCAACAAGTATTTACTGAGTGCGTATCACCTGGATCTAAAGGTGATGTATGTGAAATGAATGCAAAATAGGACATTGGTATATGCCAGGAGCACAGGATCCTAATCCTGTCTCAAGCAAGCAATATTTTAACTAAAAGAAAAAGTATACGGTAAGGGTTAAATGTTGTGGAGGGAGGGTGATTGGTGGGTCCACAACTGCGGTGCATCTTACAAGGTTACACGTGAAATTTACTAAATGTAGAATACAAGTGTCTTAACACAATAACCAAGAAAATGCCATGAAGGCTATGTTAACAAGTTTGATGAAAATATTTCAAATTGTATATAAAACCAGCACATAGTACCCCATGATTGCATTAATGTACACAGCTATGATTTAATTTAAAAAAAAAGAGGAAGAAAAAAAGTTAAATGTTGTAAAATACCAACCTAAGTAACTACACCATGCCTTCTATGGTTAATTGTAATTGAAAGTTTTCTCTGCATCCTGAGAGTAGAGGATGAGAAAGCTTTGCAAGTGAGGCACCAAAAAGATTTCTTAGAAGGGACATATTGAGCATGGCATTATCATTAGGTAAGATTTGGTAGGAGGAAACAAAGTGAAATGAAAATGGTGCTGTTGAGGTCATGACCTCTTTAATATTTATTATATTATTTTAGAAAACTGTTGTCTTACTCTCTGAATATTACTGTAACAAATTACCACAAGCATAGTGTCTCAAGGAACGTAAATTTTTTGGATTAAACTTATAGAGTTATGAAGGCCAGAAATTGGTAATGGGTTTCACTGGGCTAAACCCAGGGTATCACAGGCCACAATTCTTCCTGGAACTTTATGAGTAGAGTTTCACTGGGCTAAACCCAAGGTATCACAGGCCACAATTCTTCCTGGCTTTTTCCAGCTTCTAAAGGCCTATATTCCTTGGCTAATGCCCCTTCTCCATCCTCAAAAACAGCAGAATGGGATTTTTAAATTTCTCTCTGGCCTTGACTCTCCTGTTTCTCTCACCTATAACAAGCTTGTGGTTACACCAGGCTTACCCAGATAATCTACCAGCCTCAAGCTTCTTCAACCTAATCACATCTGCAAAGTCCCTTTTGTCATATAAAGTAACATATTCACAAATTTCAGGGATTAGGAAATAAACTCCCTGGCAAGGGTCCTATAACAAAATCCACCCTCTGGCCCTCCAGAGATTCATACGTGCCCCACATGCAAAATACACTTACCCTATCACAAGTTTCCCCCAAATCTCAACCCATTACAACTGCATCACCTCCAAGTCCACAATCTCATCAGTTCAAAATTTCCAAATCCCTTATTCAACTCACCTGGATTTGTGGATAAACTGAAATGCATAACCAAGACTCTGACTGAGGAATTGAGCTCCAAGCCTGAAGAAGCTATGCTGACTGTGAGTAAACAAGTGTCTCAGGAAATTCATCAAGGCCTCGAGGACCTGGGCTTTACTTCCCTAAGCAGTGAAAACACAGCATGTCTTATAGGACAACTCCAGAACGTTGCCAAGAAAGAAAACCGTGTTCATAGTGTCATTGATCAGCGCCTCCTTTTGTTTCTCAAATGCTGTTTGGTTCGTGGCATGCAGGAGTCTCTGCTACACTTCCCTGAAGGCCTTAATCACATCGAAGGAGAGTTGAGAGAACTAGGCTGGAAGTTTGTCAAGCT
>CAUYRH010010969.1:0-16841 GCA_963574655.1 Perodicticus potto | reverse complement strand
CCAGGAATGTAAGCAACCTAGCCCACGATTTAGGAAAACTCGCTCCCATGGGGTACTTACTGAGTTCAGAGGAGGTGGTGTGGCATGCTGGTTATGGCGCCTTGGTGGCTGGACACAAGCCGAAGATGGTGGTGAGTGCCGGGAGTGCGAGAAGAAGATAGGGAGCTCTCAGGAACTTGGAGCATTCCCTAATTAGATCCCGCTTCTGACACCAGATGAAAGATGGCACTTGACTGGCACAAAACCTCACAGACCACTAAGGCTTGTATGAAGGTCTTTATTGGTGGGGAAGCTGCAGAGCAGCATTAAGGGGGGGGAGAGAGAGAGAAGACACATGGGGGGACAGGGGGAAGAGAAGGAGGAGAAGAGAAGTGAAGAGAGCTATAACTTCATTTTTGATCCATAGATCATTTAGAATGTTATTGTTTGATTCCCATATATTCAGGGATCTTGCATATATATTTGTTTTTGGTTTCTAGGTTTCTGGTTTAATTCCTCTGTAGGAGTTAATCCAGAGAAACTAGGTTTGGGTTTTTTAGTTGTTATGATTATCTTCAGCATGCCATAGTCTTTAAATGTCTCTGAAGACGTCTTCTGTGGTGATTTGGGGGCCTGAAAGTTACCTCAATGTTGGTTTTCAGCCCTCAGCTTTCAGCTGTCCTCCTCCTCTGCCTGCCCCTGCCCGGTGGTAGGCCGCTGCGGTGGCTTGTTACTCAGAGTGTGCTAGACAGGAGGGACGCGGGCGGGAGGCTGTTCTGGCCCATTCTCTGTTGCGCTGGTCCAACCTCAGGCTAGGGTAGGCCATTTGTGCCTGGGCCTCTGCGGTTAGGGCTTCCTCATGGTTCCTCCTCGCTGTGGCAGGCAGCCAGTTCTCTACCCATATGGGTGGTGGGTCTCGGGTCTCATACAAGAGATTTTCTCGCCTTGGTTCAGGGGTAGGAGATCTCTCAAAGGACTGGTGCAGGATCCTGTGCTCAGTACTGGTTTTCGCATCTCCCTGGGGATAGGAGTGTGTCCTTCTATCTCTGCAGGAAGCAATGGCTCTGTCCTGCTTGAGGTGACTGCGTTTCCTGGCCCTTCCCCAGGAGCTTGGGCATTTTGAGAGAAGGGTCCAGGCAGAGACACAGGGCTTCACACCTTTCACTACCACAGAAGGAGTTTCTCTCCAGTCTCCTTTCCTGCCTCCAGTATTTCTCATGATTACCAGGTGAACATCTATCAGAAAGAGCCTTAAATTGTGTGGGAACTGAAAGGTTTAAATGATGGTGCCCAGGGATGAGGCCTCAGGAAGTTTAGATTGGCTTTAATGAAAGGGAGGGTGGCTCGCCTGGGCAGTGCAAAGGTGGTGTGTGTGCCCAGGGCAGTTAGAGAACACTTTTATATGGGGCCGCAGGGGGTGGGCAAATTCCACCTGTAAAGTTAGGGTGTTTGGTGTGAAATTCTCAGGGGTTGGAACTAACCAGATCCTTTGTGTCTTTGTCTTAGCAGGAGGGAAAGAGGGGTGGAACAAGGGCTTGTGTGTGGCTGTGCTAAGACACCCCCCTACCCCCCAGGGACTCCCTTGGGTTTGCAGCCTCTCTGCTGCTGTGGTAATCCACACTGGTACTGGTGGACTTCTTTTCACTCATTCGAATGGAAGTCCCACATTCTTTCCATGCTCTGCATAGGTGAGGCCACCCTTGCTTCACTCTCACCCTGGTGTGGGGGACCTTCTGGAGTTTCAGGTTGCTTGGCTGTCCTTCAGCGCCAGCCCTCTGATCAGGTCAGAAAATGTGGTGTTGTAGTTGACCTGGCTTTTTCTCACAGTTAAGAAAGGAATGACTCTCTTTTTAGGTTGCTACATTATGCGCAGAAGGGTAACACTTTCGATGCTTAGTCAGAATAAGCTGTCACTCTTTTTGAGGTAGTATGACCAGTTCCTGTTTATTGGGGATCTAAGTTAACACTTGGAGCATAAATGTTAATAGCACCACAGTGATTTCTAAGGTACTATGCCATGATAATCAGTGTTCATAATGAGGACACTGAAGCATTTTTAGGACCCCACATTGCCAGTAGGATCATCAGAAAGTATTGAATCAAATATAGTCTTAGGATGATATTCATTTGAGGAATATTTTTTGAACTTAAGAACTCAGATATGGTATCTATGATTATGTTCTATTAATTAATTTGTAGCTAACTGAATTTGAGTGTGTAACATTTTAATCTGTTTTCAGATAATTTAAAACAATAAATATTTAAAATGTGCAGGCAATAGGAAATGCTTTATGCAAATGTATGCACAATCTTTTACACAGAGCTATCCCACTATACACCATGTACTACCCGTAAGCATGCGATTGTCTAGTTAACAGAATTCTGTAGTGCAATTGAAAGAAAAATGTTTTCCCTTTAACCTCTTCCCTGTATTTTCAGTAAAACTATCTTCTGATGAATGCCAATTTCAGCAGGATAGTCAAGAAATTAAGATACATAAAATGCTGCACAATGGCCAAGTTTAACTTAATTTTGCTCTAATTGATATTTTTACTTCTATTTTTATAGAAATTTTAAAAAGCTGGATTGCATCCTGTGAAGTAGATGCAGCATCTAATTTTATAATCTATACTGTATCTAGAAAGTTGCATGATGACATATAATGCATTGTTGGAACTCAATAAGTGTAAATAATGACACTTCATTTGGCAAACGGCAATAGTTTAGCACACGTATTGTATTAGGAGTGGTACAGTACATTCTGTACTTTAGAAATTCCCATAGCTATCAAGTATTAGAGAGGAATGTTTTTAACATTTATTTATCCTGAAAGATTATATTCAACATCTGGTTTTTTTTTTGCATGTGTAGAACACACTTTAAATGATTACATCAGTTGCCTTGTAAAGACTATGAGATGATTAATCTTTTTCTTGTTGTGAAATGAGTCATAGAGCGAATTATAACTCTGATTCAGGGGGAAAAACTTTGGCCATCATGGCTCAATTTCGGGTCCCATAGGGTAGGATATGCTTGTAATAGTATCAATTTTGACTCTTTTAGTACTATAGGCCTAGGGAGAAATTCAGCTATTTAGGGAATTTGGAGAAAAAAGGCAGCAAATGTAGAGCACAAGTGAGCACAAATGTAGAGCTCAATTTTTTCCCTTTCTATTGCTATAATGAGACATTTGCTGTTGGGAATAAGAAGAGAACAGGACTCATTTGCATGCACAGACACAGGAAGAAGGGAGGGGTGAGGATCTGACTTAAATGCAAATACAGTTAAATGAATCCTGGTTGTTCAGTGCTGACAGGGTCTGTCTGTGATGTTCATCATGAAGCAGTGATGCAACAACACCTTTATACCACTGCTCCAGGGGAATGCTCTTTGCAATGAGACTGAAAGTGTGCTAATGGTGGCAGTGAACACAATTCCGTTTTAGTTACACCACCATCAGGAACTGTGTAACTCTTTCCATCGTGGGAACTTCATGGAGGACATTGATTGTGGCAAAGAGCACTGATGGTGCTGGTGGTTACAGACACACAGGTAAAGAGTATGAGGGGAGAGAGCAGAGGGGACACACAGAAACTGCATGACGAAGTTTTAGCGGACGAAGAAGAGCAGTGTCTAGTGTGACATAGACTCTGCTCTAGAAACAGTTACTTGGAAAAACGAGGTTTGTAAAGCGAAAGTTGAGAACTTTCAGATGAACCCTGCAGACTTCAAATAGGAATCAAGCAGCAGAGAAAAGTCCTGACCAGCGCAAGCCACATGGGACCATCAGCTCCATAGTTTGAAAGAGGAATCTAGTTGGACCAAAACAGCAGTCACACCTTATTCACACTCTATTCACACCTGTGAGGATCTCCTTCTCCTTACTTAGAGAGGGGTGAATAAAAGTATATGACAGAATGGTATCAAGTACATTGGATACTTTTTCCCCCATTCTTGAGATACTTTACTAAGAAGGATATGCTCCAACTCCATCCATGTTAACATAGCGATAAAACACAAATTTAGTCCAGCATGAGGGAGGGGAGAGGAAAGAAAGGGGAGCGTGATTGGTGGGGGGAGGGAGGGCATTTGGTGGGATCTGCCTAATGCACACAATGCAGGCATACACTTCAAAATAACTAAGAGTAAATTATAAATGTTTCACCACAAAAAATAAGTGAGGTAATAGTCGTGATGATTAGAGCATTCCACATTATATATCAAGACATCACATTGTACCCCATAAATGTATACAGTTATTCTTTAATAAAAATTAAATTTAAAAAAGAGTGTAAAAAAACCTATATTTCAGAATCAGCTGTATAGTCTTTGTAACTGTTGCTCATAATAAGGAATAAACTGGTAGAAAACAATGGCCACAATGCATACTCTGTGGAGTGGGCTCATCACATATAAGTTCTTTGTCTGCCATTTTCATTATGTCCTGGACTCTGCAAACCCATGTGACTATGGTGGTAAAAAGTATGCATTCAGATAGGGCAAGACACAGGTTAAGAGGCATCTCTTCGAGAACGCTGTTTAAAAGCACTCTGAACTTTACCCTGGATATGCAGCCTAACGGCTCCCTGTCTCTTGTGATGGTCAATGAGATCATCACAGTCATTCATGTCAAAGCCAGAAGAGATATTCAAGACCGTTTAATGCACCTGCTACAATTATGCAAGAAAACAGGACTGCTCAAGTCCATTCAGCTACTAAGAGGCTAAGCTGTATTAAAGTCCAGTTTTCTGGACTTTCCAACTCATTCTGCTTACTGTAATATTCAATAAGTTATATATAATAATAGTCAATAACTCTTTTTGAAAATCTTGTTGAACATTTAAAATAAGTTATTATTACTCAGGACAACTCATTAACAAATGTGTTGATACCCCAAACAAATTTTTGTAGGAATGAAGACACCATGCCTTGTTCTTTTGGCTACATAGTATAGCTTGTGAGCACTGCAGTAGTCAAAAGTAGTTTCAGACATGTGTGTCACACGTCACAAAGGTACACTGTCCTTAACTCAAATGAAGTCCAGAGGCACCAGACTGACGATAGTTGCTGTCACGCTCTAGCATGTTTTGAGTTCTGAAACACAGGCTTGTTTCAGCTCCCTGGCTCTGCTCTCTCCAGTGTGGCCCTCATCCTCTGGTCTGAGAGGCTGCTAAGTCTTGTGCCATTGGTACATCACAATCACACACCCACACTCACACACTCCACCTCCAGGTAGGACCTATGTTTTCTCATCATTCTACTTTCACCCTAACAGACTTGTCAGTCTCAGAAATAGCAGCCTGGACACGAAGCATGTTGTTAAAGTAGTTGTTTGTTGCATATTGTCCCCACTGGGGTACCCCAGGGACTCTGGCCTGTATCTTGCAATGGATGATAGTTATAACAACGAACGGTCTCATGAGTCCTATGGCAAGGCTCTGAGAGAGCGTCTTCACCCGACTTCCTCCCGGTAGAAGGCCCAGTGTCTAATGGT
The DNA here is from genome assembly GCA_963574655.1 of Perodicticus potto. Taxonomy (NCBI): domain Eukaryota; kingdom Metazoa; phylum Chordata; class Mammalia; order Primates; family Lorisidae; genus Perodicticus; species Perodicticus potto. The sequence goes on along the minus strand of CAUYRH010010969.1, from coordinate 11,368 downwards.
GATCAAGTGGGGAACAGTGCCTCACCCTCTCTCAGCCAGACACATCACTGACGTGGGATCTAACGCAGGGAAACAGTTCTTTACTTCGGGTGTAAGTCCACAGGTCTGTGTGATTTCAGAAAGCTGCTTCTTAGGTAGGTCTCTAGTCTGTTTTTATGTGACTCTTGAACTAAGAATGGTTGTTATATTTTTTCTTTAATTTGTACAGAAAGGGAGGAGGAGAAGGAGGAGGAAAAGGAAGTGATAATGGCACAGTATGTGATCTACAACGCCTAAAATATTATCTGTCCCTTTCCAGGAAAGTTTGCCAACCATTAATGATTTAACTCTTCCCTACAGAGCCTCATCCTTCCATCCTTGGAGCTCTTGCATGGATGCTCATCCTCAGCTACCAAAGTGCCGTTCCACGGTCTTTCTTTGGTATCATCTATTGCTTTTCCCACTATCGCTTGGTCCACTATTTTGCTTTCTCCCTTAGCTTCCACCCAATCTTTTCTTTCTTTTGTGTCTGGCCTCTGACATCATGAGTCAGTTGTTTCTAATTCTCTGGCTCCAGTCACTGGTCAGTTGGAAGGTGGGACAGGAGCTGTGCAGGCTGACCTGGTGGAAGTAAGAAGCCGTCACAGTGGTGTGGCCTAAGGGAGGACTGCGTGAGTCATCCATTGTTTACTGTGAAGAATAATCTCTGGGCAGCGTAGCTCCCAAAACTTAGTGTGCTGCAAGTGTCTCTGCTAATAGATTCAAGGAGAAAAATCAAGAGGCATATGTCTACGGATGCCAAAGAAGACTTTGACTGAATTCAAGACCCATTTTGAATTAAAATGTTTAAGAGGAATTCTAAGGATGCTTTTTTAACATGATAAAAAGTATGTGTAGCTTCGTTCTAAACTCAGCACTGTGCTTAAAGCTAGAATAACTTATGTGTGATCAGATACAAGGCAAGAATTCCTACTATTTTTACTATTACGCATGAAATTTTAGCCAATGCAATTAAACAGGAGAAACCAATTATAAGCATAAAATTAGATAAGGAAGAAGTAATAGTGTTTTTGTTTATAGTTGTTAAGTGAGTAATCCTGGAAAATTCTACTGAGTCAAGGATTCTGAACACAAACAGTAAAATAATTTAGTAAATTAGGGTATAAAATTGATATCCAAAAGTAAATAGCTTTTGTATACCCAACAGTAACCAGTTAGAAGAGTGTTTTTCAACCTTTTATATCTCACGGCACACTTGAACCTATAATTAAACTTCCGTGGCATGCTTAAATTATGTTGATCCACAAAAAAGAGGAAAAAAAGAATATACTTACTGAGCTTTGAACTTCTTTCAAAAGTAATTTAATTAATGATCTTAAAAAATATTTATGGCACACCTAAGATCCTTTCATGGCACACTGGTTGAAAATTGATGAGTTAGAGGATATAATTGTGGAGAAGAATTCCATTTACAGTAGCAATAACAATTTAAAAAATACTTAGGAATAATCTTGACAAGAGATCTAGAAAATTTTTACTTAGACAATTTTTAAATACTTAAGAACACAAAGGTAAACTTGAACGAATGAAAAGGCATCCCTTCTTTTGTGGGATTGCTCAACATCATAATGATGTCAGTTTTCTCTAGTTAATTAATAAATGTAACATAAGCCCAATAAAAATACTAACAAGTTTGTTTTATGGTGCTATGCAAGTTCATACTAAGGTTCACACTGATGAATGTACGTGGAAGAATGCTGAGAATTAGAGGTGAAGAGAGACACTACTTTATCGAGACATACTACAGAATGGCTATTGTCTAAACAACTTGGTACTGACACATGAGGAGACAGATCCATGAATAGGGTAGAAAGTCCAGAAAAGGACTAAAGTACATTTGAAAATTGAGTATATGACCAAAGTTCCATCTCAAGTTAATGGGGAAAAGGATGGACTTTTCATTAAATGGTCCTGGGACAAAGGGATAGCTGTTAGAAAAAAACTAATTAGAGTCACACCTCACACAATAACAAGACTAAATTACAAATGGTCTAGGAATTTAAATGTAAATTATGAAGTTAGACAAGTACTAGAATAAAACATGGTCAAATTTTCTTAGTTACAAAAAGAAAAATAGTAACTTCACGGTGAGGAAACAGTAAGTGTACAGTAGACACTATTTTAACTGAGTGATGAAAGTCAAGATCTTCAGTATGGAATCCACTGACAGAATGTGCTCCCAAGTGATTCACTGACGAGAACCAACATCCTTTTTGTGGTATTTCTGCTGAGTCACATTACTGGAATCTAGTTACTTGGAAACACTAGATAAGCCCAAACTGGGGCATTCTAAAAATGCACAATGGGTTTGTGTTCTTCAAAAATGTCAGGGTCAAGAAAGAGAAAATTAAGAAATTGTTTCAGATTAGAAGACACTAAATAAACATGACAGATAGTTGCAAGTGTGATCCTGGATTTAATCCCAGACCGAAACAAATAGCTATTAAGTTCACTGTTGGAACAATTGGTGAAATTTGCACATTCACTATGGATTAGATTACTGTAGTAATATTACATTTTCTGATCTTGATCACATATGGTCGGAAGTGAGCAATGTTAGATAGGAGAATGTCCTTGGTTTTAGTCAATACTTATGGAAGTATTTAGGGGTAAAGGGGCAAAGAGGTGTACTTACTTTTAAATGGAACACAGATAATAAAGCAAAGGTAAATAATCAGGCAGTTTTTGTTGAAAGATGTTGTATAAGTCTGCTTGGGCTGCCATAACAAAATACTACAGGAAAGGGGGCAAAAACATCAGGCCTGGAGACTGGATGACCAAGATCAAGATACCAGAAGATGGGTGTCATGAGGCTGCTCTCCCTACCTTGAAAGTGGTTCCCCTCATGCGATGTCCTCACATGCCCTTATGATCTCACTTAACCTTAATTACTTCCTTAAAGACTCTTAAAGGATGTGCATTGGGGGATATAAGGGATATAAGATGAACCTTGGGGGATAGAGTTCAGTCTCTGACAGATGTTTAGGAGTCTTTCAACTTTTCTTGCAACTTTTCTGTTGAGTTCGAAATTATACGTAAATTAAAGTTATTTGATTATGGAGACCGACTATTCTCATATTTTTAAAACCTGGAGAAGAAAGAGGTTCTATGAGGGCTAATAGAGACAGAACATAATTCCTCATTCATCTAAAAAATAATCCAAATGAAGACAAATGATTTGTGCACACTGATTGAATGTGAGACTGGTACATAGGGTCCAGCTACTTGGGAGGGAATAAAACCATTTAGCCAGAAAACTGTGGGGAAACGTGATGTCTGTGCAGATTTGGGGTTGGGAGGGTTATTTAAAGTTATTAAATAAATATTTAAGTTATTTAAAAATGCAGCTATCTTTTAGAGTTTCATTTTCTAAACCAATGTAGCCTTTGGCCTAGGGCTAACTTTGCCTCCCTTTAGAGTTGATACTGCAGTCTGTATGGGTGGCGATGTTTTCCACTTTGTCTATAGGTAACACGAACTATTCCTGATCCTGTGTGCCCTGAGAGCCCTGCTGTTTTTGGATGGTGCTTTGTCCATTTTGGGGTAGTTTCCTTCCTTTGTGCACTGGCAGTGCTCATCTGAAGACCTGAAGAGACCCTCTGCTGGTTTCTGTCTGATTGGCACCTTGCACCTTTCCTTCTTACAGAGGTCTCCCAAGTGTCGATTTTCATTTTGAATCTGCACCTGTTCTGTACACATCATCCCCTATTTGCAGTGTCCTGTGTGCAGCCTGTTCTCACATGTCTTTCCATTCACACATGCTGTTCCCACAAAGTCTGGTGCTTTGCTCTTGAACTCTGGCATAGATGGTCTTGGGGACTCCGATCTTTATGTCCTCAACTGTGCGAGCCTGCTGGGCTTTGCCTGGTTTCTCCTCCCTACACTCTGGCCTGGCAACTCTTTCCCAGTCCTGGAGGTGGGGCAACCATAATGCCCACCTTGTTTATTTCCCTTCTTTCAGGGATACGGTCCTGGGCAGCCCAAGGTCTAATATCTGAAAACTATTTTTGTAGAGTTCATTCTTCTTTTTAGTTGTTTTAGGTGGGGGCTAAATTCAACGTCTGCTATAACATCCTGGTGAGGAGTGGGTTCACTGGTATCTTCTTCACTATTTTTCTCTCTTCCCTAATTCCCAAGTTGTCTATGGCTCACCCAGAGTTGAGCTACAGGAGGAGGGAGGGAGAGGGCTGATGGTCTTACTGGGATGGCATGTTCTAACCTGAATTTGGGCTCTCCGGTGTGCTGGATGTCCAAATGGTCATGTTTTTGTCTTGTGGGTGCTTAGGCTGCTGGGGTCTCTTGCCAGCAGCCCCCTAGCAAGGTGTACATGCTTTCTGTTTCTGGCTGCATGAAATTCATTCCTTAGCCTCTGGCTTCTGATCCTCCACCTCCTCACCTTCCTCCTTGGGGTCACCTTACACTTCCAGCTCATCTTCTGGGCAGTGTTTTTTCAGGAGAACAAACTCCCTCCAGCCAATCTCTCACTTGACGTTTCAGGAGTGTGTCACGTACCTGTAGCTGACCTCCTAACTCCGGAGGCCAGAAGTCAAGTTTTCTGGACAATTCTCTAACCTCCTTCCCTTACAGAAAGGGGAAAATAAAAGGAAGAGGAGAAAAGTCATAAAACATTAACAAAGTTAGTACTACAAAATTCTACACCAAAATTTAAGACTTTCCTATATATCTTTGATGTGCGTGTTAAAGGTATCTCTTGGGGGTGGGGTGGAGTAGAGGCTGTAATTAACTAAAAGTTCTATGTAGATGGTCTGGCTCATTTTTCTTGAAAGTTTGTGACCTTAGTATCCTTCATTTTTCAGTTTTGGCTCTCCACTGAACTTGAAAAAAGAAAAAGTCCAATTTTAACACTTACAACATATTTGATGCAATTTTTTAACTGGATAATAAAATGTCTTTTCTTATTTCTATTGACTGTTCATGTTTTTCTCTTTTTTTTCCTTTTTTCTTTATTAAGTCATATGCACATAGATCATGAATACATTTATGCATATGTGGGGCACAATGTGTTGATTTTTTTAATACCATTTGGAGTGCTTACGTCAAACTAACTAATATAGCTTTATTTACTTGATTACTGTGTTAAGACATTTATGTTCTGTATTTGTTAAATTTGTCCATGTTTTTCTGAATGTATTTATATGTCCTGGGAAGAAAAACCATAGATCTTTAAACTAATGATTAATGAATAATTTAGTTTGGTCTGTTTCTCAAAGGTTCAGAAAACAAAGTGTCCTTCTTCCCATCAGCTGTTTTTTCCTCTGACACATTCATACACAAATATACATGCACGTGTGCATTATAGGGCCTTGGATCTGAAGTCCTGGCCAGAAAAAAAGGAAGCGGAGTTTCCTCCCCAGCTGTTCTCTTATTGGTCCTAATTAACAGTTGGGCTGGCACTGTCAAATTGTTTTTTCCTTCTTACAGAGGTCTCCCAAGTGTCAATTTTCATTTTTTTTTTTTATTGAATCATAGCTGTGAACAATAATTCAATCATGGGGTACAGTGTGCGGGCTTCAGATACAATCGGAGATATTTTCGTCATCCTGATTGCGATAACATTCAAGAGACTTTCTCATTACTATGTGAGAACATTTTTGATCCGTATTTAGAAGTTTTCTCCTGACCATTCAAATATACACCACTCACTGGAAATGTTGACCTTGAATGAGTGAGTATACATCCTCCTGCATTAACAAAAAGAAATCATCTTTGAAGTTTTACTTGGTCTGATTCTGTTGTCTCACCAGAGTCCTCTTATTCTAAAATGATTTTAAGAGAGCACACTGGAAATGCACTTAAATTCTGAGTGTTTCCCTAAAATTATATATATCGAGTAAAACATATCTCTTTTCTTCTTCACATTCTAGGTGGGAAGAGCCAAAAATAAGTACAAAATTACAGGAGAAAAGTCGTGAGAAGTAAATATATTTATGGGGCATTTTAGTTTGTTATTTTCATTACTAATTTTCTCATTACTGCTATTCAAATGAAATATTACAAAAATTAAAACAAAGTCTACTTTTTATTTTGTGTGTATTTATGTATTCCCTTCCAGAACTTATCCAACACAGACATACATTAATTTATGCACAATCTCACACCTTGATTTTATATATTTATGATAATATCTGCTTTACTAAGTTGCATGGCTTTGATAATCATCATCTCTTTAATGTTTCTTCTATTTGGCCTGCCACAGTTTGACTTACCATTCCTCACTTGTAGGACTTTAGGCTGCTTTCAATTTTCTATTTTTTTTTTTTTTTTTTTTGAGACAGAGTCTCAAGCTGTCACCCTGCGTAGAGTGCCGTGGCAACACAGCTCACAGCAACCTCCCAATATTGAGCTTAAGTGATTCTCTTGCCTCAGCCTCTCAAGTAGCTGGGACTACAGGCACTCGCCACAACGCCCGGCTATTTTTTGGTTGTAGTTGTCATTGTTGTTTGGCAGGCCTGGGCTGGATTCGAACCTGCCAGCTCTGGTGTATGTGGCTGGTGCCTTAGCTGCTGAGCTACAAACGCTGAGCCTGCTTTAAATTTGTCTAGTCACAAAACAAAGTAGTTGGGAACATCCCAGTGTTAATAGGAACTTCCTTGTTTTGAATGCCCTTCCCAGGCTGAGTTTCTCGTAGTGGAATTGTTGGGCCGAAACACTTCCATTTTTCAGTCTCTATGGCCAGCTGTGCTTTCACAGGTACCCCAGCTCTAAATGATCACATGTTTCAAGGAAACCTCCATAGCATTAAAAAGTGCATAAAAAATACACTTTGCCAAATTGATGGACAGAGAAAATGATGCTTCATGGTTGTTTTTATTTTGTTTCTCATCAGAATGGACTTTTCACTTCCTTTTGTGTCAGTAGTTGCTTTTTTGTGTGAATTGCTTGCTGATATCCTGCTTACAGTTGGCCTTATAGATTAAGTTGTCAACTTTCACAAATCTATAGACATAAAGTTATTGGCTCGTCTACCCGCTGTGGGAACATGGTTCACCTGTGTGTTCTACAAACGTATGATGGCTAAATGCCTTTCCTTTGTGGGGTGATTAAGGTCACTCTGGAATAGGGCCTGTACTAGTCACCTAGGATACCACCCTTTACCCCTAGCCTTTTCTAATTGCTATCTGTGACACAAGAAGAAATAGATACTTGGTCTCTGCCGCTGGTTCCTGGCACAGAGTCCCTAGACTCCTTTATAATTTCCTGAGTGATTGGGGTGCGAGGAGCATCTTCTGTTCTAATATTTGTTTTTTGACCCTAGTTCTTGATACCGAGCTCCTAAATCCCCTGGAATTACCTGGAATAGGAGCATCTTTTGTTCAAAGGAGGTGACTCTTGGGAGGCTTCTGGGTAGCTCTGGGACAGGAGGCTGGGCATGAGAAAGACCAAGCCATGATGACAAGTTTGGAACTTTCAGGACTGTCCCCCCCTTCCTCTAGGGAGGGGAACAGTACTGAAGATCAACCATGCTTACGAATGAAGGTGCCATAAAAATTCCTGCATGATGGGGTTCACAGAGCTGCTGGATAGCTGAACACACAGACGTATCAGGAGGAGGGTGCTCCCCAACTTCCTGGGGACAGGAGCCTGTATGCTCAGGACGCTTGAGTCTCGCCCTGAGTGCCTCTCCACCTGGCTGCCCCCTTACCCTTTGTGAAGGCTGGTATTCGCGAGTAAATGTTTTCCTGAGTTTTGTGAGATGTTATAGCAGATTACCAAAGCTGAGGAGGGAGTCATGGGAACCACCGACTTATAGCTGATTGATCAGAAGTAGAAGTGCAAACCTGGGCCTTGTGCTGACATCCGAGAGGCAGCCCTGTTGCAGCACAGAGCCCTCAACCTATAGGATCTGCGCTGACCCCAGATAGTGCCACGATGATGCAACTGTAGGACACCCAGGTGGTGTCCTGAGGATTGCATAACTGCTTCTTATGAAGAAACCCCCCCGCATATTTGGTGTCATAAGTGTTATGTGAGAATATAAAAACAATGGTTTTTAATTTAGCATCCCATAAAAGACAGATGCCAGACTACCGGCTCACTTTCCTAAGGTTTACCCCTGGTTACTCTCTTATTCTCTCCTGTACTCGATCATACTGCAAGGACCCATCCTCTAGTGAAAAGATTTTTTTGAAATATGAAAACTATAAATTCATACCTTTGTTAAAATACTCACAAAATAGCACAAGGACAGACGCAGCAAGGAAGAGAGATAGTAATTCAGTGACTATTACCAATGAATTGGAGGCCTGAGAGGAAAAGAATGAATGTAGTTGTCCATCTGTTATAAAAATGCCTGGTGGCTAGTGCAGAATTTCTTGTTGGGTACCTGTTCACTCTGTAACTTAACTGCTTAGGCCCTCAGAGATTGGAATAGACAATTCTACACTTCTTTCCAGCTCTAATATACTTAACCCTATACCATATAGATGTAATGGGAGAAGTTGTGTCCACAAGAAATAATCCTATGTATTGTATTGATAGGGTCAATTTCTGCCAGCAAAGTTTCTAGTTAAAACTACATGTGGGGGCAGTGCCTGTGGCTCATTGAATGGGGCGCCGGCTCCATATACCGAGGGTGCTGGGTTCAAACCCGGCCTCGACTGAACTGCAAAACAGAAAAATAGCTGGGTGTTGTGGTGGGTGCCTGTAGTCCCAGCTACTTGGGAGGCTGAGGCAAGAGAATCGCCTAAGCCCAGGAGTTGGAGGTTGCTGTGAGCTATGTGACGCCATGGCACTCTACCGAGGGTGATAGAGTGAGACTCTGTCTCTACAAAAAAAATAAATAAATAAAAATAAACTACATGTGGGTCATGGCTGGGCACCATGCCTAACACCTGTAATCCTAAAGCTGAGGCAGGAGAATCCCTTGAACTCCCAGAGTTGGAGACCAGCCTACACAAGAGCGAGACCCCATCTCTACTAAACATAGAAAAAACAGCTGGGCATTGTGGTGGGTGCCTATAGTCCCAGCTGCTCAGGAGGGTGAGACAAGATCACCTGAGCCCAAGAGTTTGAGGTTGCTGTAAGCTAGACTGACACCACAACATTCTAGCTAGGGTGGCAGAGTAAAACTTCATCTCAAAACAATAATAACATAAGCTATCTGTGAATTTCAAATTTTGTTGAGACATAATCCAATTGCCCTCCAGAAGTCTGCACTGATTTGCACTCCTGCTGCCAGCATTAGAGAGTTCTTGCTTCTTTACATGCTTTTGAACCTTGAGCGTTATCAATTCTCTTAATCTACGTGAGTAAAATCACTGCTAGTAAAATCACTGGCATTCTTACAATGCCAAAATACATTTATGCCAAAATAAATGCATAAGGATATTCAATGTAGCGTTGTTTATAATAACAAGTGGGAGTGTTCACAAACAGGCTAGGTTAAATAAATTATGATGAGTCATAAAAAGGAATCCAAACGTGCTTTTTAAAAAGAATTAAATAAATCTGTATATCCCAATAAAAATTCTAATATATATTATTAGGTAAGAAAGACAAGGTTAAGAACAGTGTGTAGTATGATTCTATTTGGGAAATATTATAATAAAAATGATATAGATCAGGTTGAAAGACTTTTTTCAGAAAGGATAAACAAATGATATAATTAACTGTAGTTATCTTTGGAGAGGGGTGCTGCTTATTGGGAGAGGAGATTGGAAGAGGGAGATTTTACTTTTATATATTTAGTTTTAGCACATGACAAAAATAGGAATTTATTTTATTTTTTTCTATAAAAACCTTACGGTTTACTTTTTGAGATTTTATTTTTAGTCTCTGTCTTTCTATACTGCCTGAGCATTTTTTTTAAAATAAAATGTGTGATTCATTTTAGTTTACAAAATATTGTATATATAATTTTATTTTTTATATTTGTTAATTTTTTAAGTAATTAAAAATGAAGACAATATATTCAAGGTGTGCGAGGCGATGACTTGGTATATATGTGCACTGTGCAATAATGATCACAATCGAATTATTAACACGCTCATCACCACCACACTGTGCACTAGCTTCCCACGACGAAGCAAATCATCTGAAAACTGGAGCCTCGTGCTCCCTGGCCACCATCTCCCTATTTCTCCCATCCCCCACCAATGGCAACCACCATTCTACTCTCAGCAAATATAAATTTAAAATGTAATGATAGCCAATCCTTTCAAATGAGTATTTGTATGTAAAATGTAAATTTTGCCAAAAATCATTTCAGTCTAAATGAACTAAAAATATTCTCCATTTGCTATTTCGTTAAATAGGAAAAATCAAAGGAAAGAAATGATACTGAGGATAGAACATTCTCCTTTATTTACAGATTTAGCTTTACTTTTCTTATTGATCATGACTTTGTAAATGAAAAAGCATACAACCCTTACAAGAGTAAGATTCTGTTTTCTTGTTTGAGTGGTTGTTAAGGCTCCACAAAGTCCACATTTTGATTGATACAATTTTGTATTATTTAGACTCATGAATTAGGGAGCAACTATTTGTTTTTCAATGGGTTTTTCTGGTATAAAATCTAATTTGTACCAGATTTCCTTTTAATAGTAATCTTCTGTAACATATTTAAATAGGGTATTTGATTTGCAGAAATATGTTTACATAGACCCATTTGTAAAAAGTCATGTGGCATGGCACACTCATAACTGATGCATGAGAATACATCCTCATATAATAATGTGCTGAGACATTATTAACTAACCGGTGGTACCCAGATGTTTGGCCAAGAGGTTCGCTCATTTTAATTTCTTTTAAGAGTAGGTACAGGTATTATTATTGCATAGCTCATGGCAATGTACTTTAAACATTGTGAAAGGTGCATTAGGAACCTAAGTGCCTTATTTCTAGGGAGCTTCAGAAACCAGACACAATATATTCAATAGATAAAAGTGAATTTTAGAACAGTACATGATACCATCTTTGTAAAAATATATTCTGACATATAGCATATTGCATATCATATTTCTTTCCCCAGGCATTTAAAAATAGTTTATGATAAAAAAATAAAAAATAAAACTGTAATTGTGTATACACATAAAACATGGGGAAAAACATGGAAAAATCCAGAAACATTCCCAGAGAATGGAACTGAAACAGTTGGAATCCCTTCTGGTTTCTACTACGTATACTTTATAAGTTTTTGTTTGAGTTGCATATTTTTATTTTTATTTTATTTTATTATTTTTTTTTAAATATATGTATTTTATTATTCTTCATTTCATTATTGGGGGGGGGGGGGGGGGGGGGGGGGGGGGGGGGGGGGGGGGGGGGGGGGGGGGGGGGGGGGGGGGGGGGGGGGGGGGGGGGGGGGGGG
>CAUYRH010010964.1:0-40349 GCA_963574655.1 Perodicticus potto | reverse complement strand
TTTTTTTTTTTTTTTTGAGACAGAGCCTCAAGCTGTCACCCTGGATAGAGTGCTATGGTATCACAGCTCACAGCAACCTCCAATTCCTGGGCTCAAGCGAGTCTCCTGCCTCCGCCTCCCAAGTAGCTGGGACTACAGGCACCCGCCACAACGCCCGGCCATTTTTTGGTTGCAGCCGTCATTGTTGATTGGCGGGCCCAGGCTAGATTTGAACCCGCCAGCTTGGGTGTACGTGGCTGGCGCCTTAGCCCATTGAGCCACAGGCGCCGAGCCTACAATTAATTTTTTATAAGTTTTCAGAGTTCCTTTTGTTTCTACTCTTTGCTCAGAATAAGACAAGCCAAAAATTATTTCAGGCATGTTGATTTATTGAGTAGAATTATGGGCTGAGATTTCATAATGGCACACAAGAAACTTTGGTGTTTTCTGTCATCTGTGTGCTAATATTGATGTTTTAAGAAAACTAGTCAATTGTAAGGATTTATTTATCTACATTTACATGAAATCAGTGCCTTTAAATCTGGTATATTTACTTTCTTTTGTATATCATAGATTTACTTAATTTTACTGTGAAGTGTTATTCCTATACTAGATTTACTGCATTTATGTTCTGTTTTGATAAGACAGACAATAGAGTACAAAGATTTAATTTTTCTGAATTAACAAAAAGCAGAATAAAACAAAACTATAAATCCAAGAATGTACTTGAATTCTTTGAAACAACTGAGAAGACCATGGCCTGACCCAGATTAGGGATTTTACCCCCACTTACACTTGGACATCACTACTTGAAGTTTTGTTGTTATTTCATTGTTTTTTCAAATAAAATCTAAAGCACAGTTCTATTTTTCTAAAAAAAAAATCACATGTCCAAATTCCTTTTCCCCCTAAATTCTTATTTTGTCTTACTTTTGCTAAGCCTTTAAAATATATTGCCTTGGAGCAGTGCCTATGGCTCAGAGGAGTGGGGCGCTGGCCCCATATACCAGAGGTGGCAGGTTCAAACCTGGCCCCAGCCAAAAACTGCAAAAAAAAAAAAAAAAAAAAATATATATATATATATATCCTTGATGTTTATATGGATAGAACAATAAATTCCCTGGGATTAGTGACTCTTTACTCCTAGTGTGTGTATGAATGAACACACACGTTTTTAAAAATGAATATATGATAGCTGTGGTATTTTAGAAACTGAGTATTTTTGAGGGTTTGCCTAATCACAGATATTAAAAACGTGTTTGTTTAAGGCCTGGAGGTAAGTGTAGAGACTGAAAAAATTACTCTAGTTTATTTTCACTTTATAAACTTTTTTCTCTAATTATCATAGTAATCCATGATTATTGAACAAATTTCGGAAAACATAGGGACGTACATGGGGTAAAGGTCCTTGCCATCCAACATGGCGTACTTTTAAATTTGTATCGGTGTCTGTCTGTGAGCTCAGGTGTATATACTTTCGAGGAGGAGAGCTAAGGGATAATTTTAAAAAATTAAAGCACAACTCTCATACAAATATAAAATGAATACATGCCAAAGATTTTATTTAACTGATTAGCTAGTGAGGGAACCAGTAAGATGTTTTAACTGATTCAAATGAGAAGTCAAGGTATTACACACATTCAATGTCAGAAAAGGAATGAGGAAATGAATTTACCCAAAGATGCAAAGCTGGTCCATTTCCACAGGGCACTAATCACAGACCTCTCCATCACTGATTCTGTCCCTTTTCTGTTGCTTGTAGAGTTGTAAAATGGCTCAGAGACAGCAAAAGCCAGAGATAAGCAGAACATGTGAGCAGGTTAGGGCACCCATTAAATTTGTTTTGTTTTATTTTTTTGCCCACTGAAGTCTTCCCCAAGTTTTCCATGCAAGTTATGTTGATATGTATTTTCACCAATTGGAATCATGTTTTTGTGTATTTTTTCACCTAAAACAAATCAAACTGAAAATAGAACCATATTCATTTTCATTGATATCGATACTACCTACATTGTTACCTAGGAGCATTATGAAATGCATAAACACTTAAAAAAAACCAAATAAAACAAAAATACTCCTACCTTGAACGTAGTGCTTTAGAGGGAGCAATAAACCGATGTATCACCCCTTTAGCTTCCTCCCTCCTAGCCACCCTTTTCCTTACTCGGCCAACCCCTCCCCAACCCCTTCAGTTGTCCGTTCCAGATCCTAGTGTCGGGGTTTTGCTTGAGTCAGCTTATAAGACGAGTCACATCATTAGAAAAAAATGCTTGCGAGTGTGTATTTCAGTATTGGTATACAAGAATTCTTAACATTACCTTTAAAGATTCTGCTTACCTACTAATTACCGATCTGTGTTAAAATAGGCTGATCTTTGCTCACTGTTTTTCTTTAAAAAAATCAACTTTATTTAGTTTCCACGAGACAAATATCTCTTCTTAAATGAACAGGCTTTTAAGAGAATTAAAATTGAGCAGTGAATGTAAAATGTCCTTCCCAGAGTTTAATCGCATTATTTTTCGAGAAGCATCCAGGTTCAAAGTGGTATTTTATATTTTAGTAAATATTTAAATGAATCATTCTTCAATTGTAAGATAATAAGTTTTCTGGAATTGATAACTTATTTGGAAATCATCCAACAGGTTCTCTTCCGAATACCATATTCCAAATTTACTAATGCACTCTGAATCTGAACACAGTTATTTTAAAAAAGAATTGACTTTCTGTTTACTTTTAAGTATAGATTTTTACCCACGGTTATTTTCCTTTGGTCATATCTTTCCTTCATTAAGATTTTTTGTATTTTGTTTTTATTTGCGTACACGGGCAAGAGGAGGGATACATTCATTTTGCCGTTTCTAGACATTAATGCCGAAAATGCCTAGAGAAGACAGGGTCTGGTTGTGATTTAGAGTTAAAGCCACGTAGCCTGCAAGTCTGGCAGTCAGCTTCTGACAACAGGAGTGAGCCTTGAGCCTTGACACCAGAGCCTTATTACATTTTGATTTAAAAAATGTTTTGGGTATAAACAAATGACTGTAGCTGAGCAAAGTGAGACAAAATAAACATTCATTCTGTCCTATGGATATTCCATGTATTTATATGGAAGAATGAAAAGTCAGTACATAGCTCCCTGCCAGTCTGTACAGAGGAAAGGAAATAATTTGTGCTTAAATATATTAATGTTTAATTGAATTGTTTTACATATAATCACATATGATTGTAAGGTATATTATTAACTCCAAATGTATAGTTAATTCTATTTCTCGCCTCACTTACAGGCTAAATAGATTTATTCCAGTAAAATCAAGCCTGAAAATATTGTTCACTGATTTAGATGTTGATGACAGATGGGTCGTAGGTCAGAGTATCAGCTATGGCTGGGAGACATTGATTGTTAACATTTATGCTCCAATAATGAATGACCTGGATTCTTCCCACGTGTTTGCCCAGGAACTATAGGGCTGTGAAAGTCTTGACGTCATAGAGACCGAAGGATTTGGGGCCAGGGCATATTCTCTGCTGGCAGTCATTCATTAGTAAATCCATGGCAAAAGAGTTGGATTTGAGTGACATCTGGAGGCTTTTATACTTGGAGGTGGGAGAATAATTCTGTGTGTGTGTGGCGGGGGAGAGGTCTCTGGGAGTGTTTCCCCAGCAACTTTGATTTGGCTTTTAGGAAATACCACATATGTAACTAATGGATTTACCATTTCACATCGAGAGAGAAGGAAGGATTGAAAAGAATTCAAGGAGAAAGACTGATATTTTATGATTCCTTCCCTTGAATGTACTTGATTTAGTTTAATACTCCATGCTAATATAAAACATTTCTTGAGTTATATAAATGTGAGGGACACATATCTATTATTTGTTATAGATTGACCATTTAAAAATGAAGATTGTAATTTCTTTTACCTATCGAGAAAATTATAACAGTGACCCACGAATATCTGGAAAGGATACATTTTAAACTGTTTAGCTGTGAGGCAAAATTGTTGACATTGCTAGTGGCCATTATACTGTGGGAAACTCACTGTGGGAATTAAAGAAGTCGTGTGACACTTTGCTGCATGGAAAGGGGGAACGCAAGCCTTCACTGCCGTGTGGCTAAGAAGAACAATGTATGCGTAAGCAGCTTGTGGTGCAATTAAATTCCAGTTCCCTATAAAATATTGAATATATAGTTTGATTATGGAGAGTCGATGAAATTTGCAGCAAATTTACTCTATTGTACATCAGTAATGCTCCAGGGAACACAATAAAATTCTGTGGTGGTTAAAATCTAGAATTATCAATATTAAAAGTATACGACTAAACATTTCTTTTTGTTGGTTCTCAGCCCACTTGAAGAGACAGACCTCAGTATCTCTGACACATTATCAACAATAGGAGGAATAATGATTTAATAATCCTCTAACATTTTCTTATTCATGATTTTTTTTTTTTTTTGCAGTCCAAGAGTTATCAGCATACAACACATTGTCTAGGCCTCTATGTTAGAGAATGGTTATTCATATTTTATGAGAAAACCTTATACTCAACATTATCAAGCAATATTTTTAGCTACAAAGTGGGTTATCGGTCCTGTTTTTTTTTTTCTTTTTTTTTGAGACAGAGTCTCATTATGTTACCCTCAGTAGAGTGCTGTGGCATCACAGCTCACAGCAGCCTCAAGCAGTTCTCTTGCTTCAGCCTCCCAAGTAGCTGGGACTACAGACACCCACCACAGTGCCTGGCTTTTTTTTTTTTTTTTTTTAGAGACAGAGTCTCACTTTGTTGCCCTTGAAAGAGTGCTCTAGCTCACAACAACCTCCAGCTCTTGGGCTTAGGCAATTCTCTTGCCTCAGCCTCCCAAGTAGCTGGGACTACAGGCACCTGCCACAATGCCCGGCTATTTTTTTGATGCTGTTTGGCTAGGGCTGGGTTCGAACAGCCCTCGGTGTAAGGGTGCCAGTGCCCTAGTCCCTGAGACACAGGCGCCGCCCATGCCCAGCTGTTTTTTATTGCAGTTGTCATTGCTGTTTTAGTTGGCCTGGGCTGGGTTTGAACCCGCCAACTTCAGTGTATATGGCTGGTTCCATAACCACTGTGCTACAGGCTCCAAGTCCTAACTGGGTTATTTTATGCGTATAACAGATTTCTTTAAAGGAGTAGTCAGTAGCAGCCTGTGGTATCAGATCCCATTGTTGTCATCTCATTAACGTTTAATGTCTTATACTTCACTGTATTTTTATTGGCAATACATATAATAAAATATGGTACGACTCTAAAATACAGGCATGTAAATTGCCTCCTATAATCATATTTCCCAGATAAAATCCTTATTAGTAATTTAGTACATAGCCTTCTCAATGCTCAAAAAGACACACACACCAGCATAGTGAGGAGTCTGAATTGTAAAGTGGGTCCAGACAGAACACAGACTTTGGAGCTGGACTGCCTGTGTTTGAATCCCACCTCTGCTGCTATAAGAGCCGCATTTCTGGCAGGAAATAGACGACTCAGTCAAATGACTCCCTGAAGACCTTGAGGAAGGAACTAGTTATGGAAGGATTAAGGGAAGCAACAAGGAATTAGAAGGCAACCTGGCTTAGGAAGTGGGGTAACCTATTGTCAAACTTGGGGATAAAGGCTCATGGAGAGGGAACCCAGTGAGAGCAATATCTGTGGGAAGGGGCTCCGGAACAGGAGCTGTGGGGGGAGGAGAGAAATGCAACCTCTATTCCATCACCTCGAGGCTGCAAGCAGGGCAGGGTAGGACAGCGGGAGATGGTCACGCCCTTTTCTTCTTCTGTTCCACCTCTTCTCGTGGCCTTAACCCAGATGAAATCCATGAACTCTGGAATGCAGGTTTTGTAATTTGTGGAAGTCAGCCTCTTTAGGGTAGAGGAGGAAGGAGGAGGGAGGAATGGGAGGTGGGAAATGGAGAATCATAAGTGAAGATACCCATTGGCAGTTTGACCTAAGGTACACTGTTTATAAATTACTCTGTGCTTTAGTTTCCTTGTGGATTTACTAGGGGAGAATAATGGAACCAATAATATTGTGAGCGTGGAATAAGTCAGTACATATAATTCAGAACATGTAGGTAAGTACCATCTGGATTGAAATTGGTCAGTGAGTATCATTAATACTTTATGAATTTATTTTATAGGCATCTTAGCCGTGTATCTTGGTCACCTCCTCCTTTCTCTATTTATATTTGTGAGTATGTACACACTGTATACAGTCAGCCTTCTATATACGGAGGTTCTACATCTGTGATTCAATCAACTGTGGATTGAAAGTATTAGAAAAAACAGGAAAAAATAAAAATAATACAAATAAAAATACAGTGTACACTATTTACATAGCATTTACATTGTGTTAGGTATTTTAAGTAATGTAGAGGTGGTTTAAAGTATATGGGAAGATGTGCATAGGTTATATGCAAATACTAGGCCTTTTATCTATGAGGGTCCCAGAACAAATCTCCCTCAGATAACAAGGGATGACTCCTGTACATATGATTTTCTTAATAATGTTTTCTTTTATCGAGCTTGCTTCATTGTAAGATTATAGTATAGAAGACACGTAACATACAAAATATCTGTTAATTGTTTATAAGGTCTATTGTTATTGTTATTTGTAAGGTTTCTGGTCAGTAGTAGGCTATTAGGAGTTAAATTTTGGGGAAGTCAAAGTTATACTTGGATTTTTGGGGGCAGTTGAGCTGCAGCCATAGCCTCTGAGTTGTTCAAGGGTTACCTGTAATTGCTTTCACTGTAATGAGGTCTAAGAAGCACAATTATGAGTGATGGACTTGAACTTCAGACTGTATGTGTATAAATTCTTGTGACTGTATTTTATCAATTTTGTTTTGGCCTAAAACGTTCTCCTTACGTGATGAATTATGAAGTAAGTCTTCCCTTTCTTACAGAGTAAATTTTCTTAAATTCAAGTTGACCACATGTGAAGACAATTGATATTTATTTACTTTTACTTCTGGGCAGAATTGGGGTCGAAAGATGTAAATGTCATTCTGCATTGAAATAGTTTGGAACATTTTGCCCTCTACTTAATTTAGACTACGAAGATGTTTCCACCTGGTAACAGATAACTGAAGAGAATTGGATCAAATATGTTTTAAAAAAATTCTGTTAAAAAACTCCCCCAAACAAAAACAACAAAAAAATTATGTCCTAGATACAATACCATTCCATTTCATCAAACAAGTGACTTAGCACAAATGTGATTACTATAAAGAAACCAATTCTACAACATTTTTTAACATACATACCTTCTATCTAAAACCATTCAATTTGAGAATTCTTCCACACAGGCAGTGCAAA
Organism: Perodicticus potto; assembly: GCA_963574655.1. Lineage (NCBI taxonomy): Eukaryota > Metazoa > Chordata > Mammalia > Primates > Lorisidae > Perodicticus > Perodicticus potto. Next base: position 33,036 of record CAUYRH010010964.1, on the reverse strand, counting down.
AGAGACTTTTCAAGCACCGTCTTTGCCCGGGCTCTGCCTGTCTGAAATGTGTTCATTCAGTGTCTGCTGGGAATTTGCTCACCTCTCCCCCCTCTCCTGCTTCCTGGACCATACTCTGTTAATCTGTGTCTCTGGGCTCAGACTTGAACCTTTAACCTTGGCACTTAGCATAACCTCTAAATACATGAATTGCTTTCAGTATACCGGATTTTGGATTTCTCAAATTTTGTTTTGAAAATTAGAATAATATAAGGAAGAAAAAAAACATAATTAACATCTTATGATTTTGAGACATGCAGTTAACATCTTATGTATCTTCACAATTTTATACATTTTACATAAAGTAATATAGTTTATTTAATTTTTAATAATCTTTTAAACTTGTCTATTTCACATCTTTCCCTATATTAAATATGCAAAATATTTTAATAGTAATATGCCAACTATAGGCAGTAATTTGCTCTCTTGTTAGACATTTGTGCTGCTTTAACATTTTTCCTATTACAAATAATAATGACATGAAAATTTTGTATACAAATTTTCAAGTGGCTGAAGACCTCTTTACGCAATATTTCTAGAAGTGAAATTTCTAGTCCCAGTAGCATGAAGACTTTTAAGCTTCCTTTCAAGAATATTATCTCAATTTACACTCTCACCAGCAATGTAGGAGAGTGCCTGGTAACTTTTTAATTGGATCTTTTTTTTATTTTTTATTTTTTTGGACAAGAAGCCAAATGGACATTTAGCTAATCAATTGAAACACAGATGAGTCTGTTGAATTTCTGTTATTGTGTTACAGAAAATGTACATGTGAAAATATATCATTTTTATTCTCATTAAGTCATCAGCTTGTAATAATGCTTTGAATGTGACTCATAATTCCCTCTCTCTGGTACTCTTAATGTTAGCAGAAAGAGGCAGAGGTTAAGTATACGGTGCCAGGGCTCTGACTTTTCCTTTGGCCCAGAATCAGTGGTGAGGAGGGGACTTATTCTGTGTTAGTCACGCTAGAAAGCATGTGCTGTGCTGGCCCACACTGGCCGCCTGTCAGTGGTGAGCGAAGTGATAGCTGAGGGCCTGACACCGAGCACTCAGAATGTTTGATGGATAGATACATAAATGGATGAATAAATGAAGTGTTGAAGTGATAAGTGCACAAATCTGCTGATATTGAAAGGTGGACACCATCGTTTGTCATTTGCTGTATAGGTGGGTGAACTTTCTCATTGCAGATGAAAGCATGTTTGGCCATTTAGAATTACGCTTGTTAGAACCTGTTCAGGAGGCCTTCCAGGCCACTGTGATGGAACCACTCACATAAACAAACACTAGTCTGAGACGATAGCTCTTGTTCACGATGTCCTCCGGGACACAGGTTCCCCCCGCCCCCTACAGCCTCAATTATCTGTCTACTACCTTATGGGCCTAAGTCCTTCTAGAACCACACCAAGAATTTATCTGGGTTCTTCTCAATCGGGATATCTATATTCAGTTTTTGGACTTCATCCAAAATCAAGTGCCTGCCTTTAGGGTTAAAAAAATTTACTTTTTAAGATTTTGATTGGCTTCGCTATGTTGCATGGAAAAGGCACTGGTTCTGAACTTTAGCTTTTGTTTCTCATGGAGGCTTTATGCTCAAGGAAGAAAGTCTTCAACTATGGATGCAGGGTTTTTAAAATGTAGGACATATAAACATAAGCGCTATGTGAATGTAACAGGAGAGTGGAGAGATTCCAGAAGAGAGTCATTCATGTTACTAGTGATGCCCCCAGCAAGGGAATAAGCCCTAGAAATGTAAGAGAAGAGAAGTCCATGAAGAAGTGTTGTTCTTGAATTGTGCCGGCCATGTTATGTGCACGCTTCAAGGCTATCATGGTTGTTGGTGTTGCATGTTGAGGTGGATACTTACTCCGTAATGTAAATACAGCTCTGTATTGTCAAAAGCTGTCTCAGCTCGCTTTAATGGAAACTCCAAGTAGTATTTCCATAAAGAACATATAATTATTAGGAAACATCCTCATAAGATTTAAATCAACTGATTGTGATTCTGATACAACTGATTTATACCTTATACTCATCAATTCCAGAAATACTTGTGTTGATTGAAAAAATTAGATGATAATTTTATAATTTTTTACAATTGACATCTACATTTATAATTTATATTTACATTAGTCGGGATAAACTGATTATTTGAAATGTATGAGTTCTTTATTCCCTCTTTGACCAGACAAAGGGTCGTATTTGAAGAGTCTCCTCTGCTCATATTGGGTATGGCCAAGAGCAAATCACTGATCAGGCTGAACAAGGAGGAACGGGGTGGGGGTGGACGTGCAGGATGTGTTATTCTGTGTGTTATTCCGTGCCCTGTTCTGTTCATTTGTGCTGGTCTACTTTATGATCTTCTGCTTTAACTTGGTGGGTAAACAGGCATTAACCAGGGGAGGAAAAGACAACTTCGTGTGAGTCAGTACATCTTCTGCTATCCCGCTATTTATTAGTTGCATTTGAGCTAATTAACTGTGCAGCAATGTGCGATATAACAACAAAGATTAACGGTAGTTATATGGTGTGCTAAAAGGAACACTGGACCAAAAATAACATATAACCTGTATCCTTTAGCTATGCCATTTATCCATATGAAGCATTTTCTACTATAATCTCTGTTATGTAAACTGGTAATGATACCTGTGCTGTTCAAGGAAAATATATCCTAATGTTAAGTAATATAAAAATCCAAATCTCAGAGATTAGTGGCATTGTGAAGTTTATAGATTTAAATAGCAGGCTCCCCTGACTGAAGGATGTTTAAGAATTTTGTAGAGTCAACCCTCTGTGTCTGTAGGCTCTGCATCTGTGGATTCAACCAAAGTTGAATTGAAAACATCTTTTTTTTTTTTTTTTTTTTTTGCAGTTCTTGGCTGAGGCTGGGTTTGAACCCGCCACCTCTGGCATATGGGGCCGGCGCCCTACTCCTTTGAGCCACAGATGCCGCCGAATTGAAAATATCTAATAAATCTAAAAAAATAACACGATCGTGTCTATACTGAACATGTACAGACTTTTTTCTTGTTATTATTCTCTAGATAATACATTATAACAACTATTTCCATAAAATTTACATTATAATAGGTACAAGTAATCTAGCAATGATTTAAAGTCTGAGGGAAGAGATACATATGTTACATGCAAATACTGTGTCATTTAATATCAGGGACTTGGGCCGTGAATTTTGGTATCAGCAGAGACTTGGAACCAACACCCCATGGATACCAAAAAATGACTGTAGTCTGTAACTCTTCTCTGTATCTCAAAATATTTTAAAATAAGTTTTTCTAGTTTTCTTTTTTTTGCAGTTTTTGGCCAGGGCCATGTTTGAACCTGCTACTTCCGGTATATGGGGCGGGCGCCCTACTCCTTTGAGCCACAGGCACCGCGCCAAATTTAAAAGACTTTTTAAATAAAAGCTTTTACTTCTTTAGGCTTTGTCTTGAATTTCCTTTATATCTTATACCTAGAGCCTATTAAATTGAACTTTGTATCTCTAAGATAAAATGTAAAGATGGGAAAGAATGTTTTTTTTCCTGTTTCTTTTTTTAAAGTTTATTTATTTGTTTTCTTTCCTTCCTTTCTTTCTTCTCTCCCCACTTCTTTTCCTTTCTCATACAGACAGCAAAAAGGGGCAGCAGTAAAGGCAGGAATCCTAAGTGACTAATTGAGCCGCACATTGAGTCATAAAGAGGGACCAAAGGTCACGGGGCTATTCGACTCCTAGGTAGAAAACTGGAGTATACAAGTGTTTTTGCACTTTGGTCTTGCAGAAAGTAATGATTAAAATCTCAGCCTGTGGAGTCTGAGATGGGTCCCGATCCATTGCTGTGACACCCACTAGCTTTGTGACCTTGGACAACTTTACTAGGCCAATTGTTCTACACTTTCACATTTGTATGGCAGGCACTTGGATACTTCTGTAGAATTATAGGAAAGGTTCCAAGAAGAAATATTTTGTGAAATGATTAACCCTGTGCCCGATGTACAGTAACTCCTCCTTAGCTACTGGAGACTTGTTTGAAGTTATTAATCCTTAGTCACCTTTGTTAGTTATGTCATTTCCATGGACCTTTATAAAACGGTTAAAGATAAACCATGATAGACTTTCAAAAGGACTCCAGTTACCATTTAACTATTGTCAACCCGAGGTTGTTTCTTATGTCTGTTTTAGAATTTGTAATGACAAAAAATGAGATTAACATGTTGAGTTTTTCTGAATATACAAAATATATTTGAACTATTAGTGTTCATATAATCATGAACACTAAGACATACACTTTTCAAACAAATCATTCTTATTAGCCTTGTTTGGTTTGATAGAATCAAGAGTCTGTATTTCTCTTACTCCACCTATATTCTCTTACCTTTCTATTTATTCTTTGCTCTTTACTTACTTTATTGAGGTACAATTGTATGCGGTAAGATGCACTTATCTAAGTGTACAGTTCAATGAGTTTGACCAATGCACACAAACTTCTTTTGACTCATCTGACTAATTTCTATACTATTGCTAACGGCATCACCAGGGTGATCTGTGGGGTCAAATGTACAGCATATAGAGCATTTTACCAATGCATTTATTAATCCTCATATCTCTGTCTGTTGCACACAGCTAATATACCCAGTTTTACAGATAAGAATTGAGTTTAATATATTCATTGCCATGCCTGAGAGCACTCTCCCTGGTAAGCAGCAAAGCGTGCCTTAAAACACAAACTTTGGCCCTTGGCCACCACCCCAAACTGTCTCTCCATCACTACCATACAGGGTATCCCAAAAGTTGCCCACAAAGTCAACATACAGGAGGAGAATGGGAAATCGTAGCTAAATGTACCTTTATTTACAGAATTTTCATTATAAAAAAGTAGGAATCAGTTCTTTACCTTAAAAATTTCTAAAAAAAGAAGAAAAAAATCTGCTCAAGGAGAAAATGTGATGACAACTGGTTGCCTTCAGAATAATCTGGGGATGATTGGATCATAATTGAAGTTTAGGCACTGTTCATTTCAGAATCTAAGAAGGAAAACTTCATGTTGCTTTCACTTTATTAAACAAAAGAAATGCTAGTTGGATCCAAGAGAGTAGATGTCAAACTACGAGGATATTAAGCTGGACTATAGTTTCTTCATGTGCACAGTTGGCTTGGGTGATTTCTGAATCTCTTCCTTCTTTTCCTGTTACCCTTGACACTGTGCATGCAGAAGAGCATTTGTGTACCCCGTGGAACATGTACACATAGCCAAATAATAGATGTTGAAGAGTTACTCACTCCTGACCTCAGAGAACACATCTTACTTATCTTCAATCCTAAATCCTAGAATGTGGCATGTTTCAGACGTTCAGTGAATATATAAAATGACTTTATTCAGTATGGTTGCTGTAACAAATTACTGTAATGTTAATGCTGTTAATAATACAACTTCATTATTTTTTAACTTGGTCTGACTATACAGAACTGTAAGTCAGAACTTTGACACGAATCAGACTGGGCTAAAATCAAGGTATTGGCAGGGTTGCATTCCCTTCTCAATTGTCTAGAAGGGATCTGTTTACTTGCCTTTTCCAGCTTCGGAAGTCTTCCTGATGCTCTTGGCTTGTGACCCTCTTCCTCCACTTTCGAGGCTGGCATGTGAGAGTTGCTTCGTTTTTGCATCATATCACTCTGATCTCTTCCATCTTCACATCTCCTGCTACCAACTCTGATCCCCTCTGCTTTCCTCTGATAAGGATGCTTGTAATTCCTGGGCCCACGCAGATAATCCAAGACAATCTACCTAACTCATTGTCCTTGGTCACATCTGCAAAGTCACTTTAGCCAAGTAAAGCAATATATTCACAATTTCTGGGGATTAGGGCATGGACATCTCTGGGGGCCATTGTTCTGCCCAGCACACTGAGTGTAGGCTAGTGCCTGGAAGGATCAGAGGCATCTTCCTTATACTTGTAAGGAGAGCTACTTCTTGGTTAGCAGTGCAGGTGCTTTGGCTCAGCCCCTCTGAGGTCTTAGCTCAATAAGAACAGCTCTGCTCTTTAAGTTTAGAGTTTATTCCAAATGCGTAACCAGTAATTATTTTCTGTAGTCCTATACATGTGGGACTGTCACTTGAGATCTTAATACAGTAAATTCATAAGACGTTAGCTCATTACACAATGACAGTGGTACATGGCCAATTTTGTGGAACTTGACCCCTAAGAGGTTCCTTTCTCCTCTACTGCTAAATTTGCAAGCCTGTGTGAACCATTTTTGTCACTGCATTTCATTTGCCCATCTGTATATTATATATGAAAACTTAATCTGTCTTACTTGTAACACTAATAAGATTGTAATAAAAATTGTTCTATGAAGGATAGAGCTCTCTCTATGCATGGTGTTATCTCTGTAGCTTAGTAAAGGGCCCTTTTGTCCTAAAGTATTTTATTTACTTTAGTGTAAACATGCACTATGGTGAATCTTTGCACGTTACTGAAAATAACAAGGTTTTATAAAACAATAGTGAGTACTGCCTCAGATTTATTTTATCATGTTTCTTTTGGGGAAAGCAATGATAATCCAAAGGTCTATTGATGATTTCATTCTTCTTTCTTTACTTCTGTTATATAAATGTGAAACTCTGGTGCTTCACTAATTCCTAAATAATTTTTAACAAGGAAGTCTCCAAGACAGTCGTTTTTTAAGTTATTTTGTAAACAGTAGAAATCTTTTGCAAGAAAATATTCCATGAAGCTGCCATGTACAGGCCAGATACACACATATGCAAAGCTCCTCTGGTTGAACAGGATGGTGAGGCCTCAGGTTAGTGCCCTCAAAAACATGCACCAGGGTCTGTTAAGGTACTCCGAGTGGTGTAAGTGAGCAGAGTTGCTTACCTGAGAAATATGTGATAAGTATTAAAATGTACAAGAAAATATATGTTACTATTATCATTATGAGACAGAATCTCACTATGTTGCTCTCGGTAGAGTGCTGTGGCATCACAACTCACAGCAACCTCCAAATCCAACTCTTGGGCTTAAGCGATTCTCTTGCCTCAGCCTCTGGAGTAGCTGGGTCTACAGGCACTTGCCACAACACCTGGATATTTTTTTGTTGCAGTTGTCATTGTTGTTTAGCTGGCCTGAGCCGGGTTTGAACCTGCCAGCCTTGGTGTTTGTGGCTGACGCCATAACCACTGTGCTATGGGTGCTGAAAATATATGTTAGATAGCAATAGAGAAGCTGTGGGGGCTAGGTGAGGTGACTCACACCTGTAATGTTAGCACTCTGAGGAAAAGGGGAGGAAGACTGAGGTCAGGAGTTCAAGACTAGCCTAAGTAAAGCAAGACCCTGTCTCTACTAAAAATAGAAAAATTAGTCAGGCATGGTGGCTCATGCTTGTAGTCCCAGCTATTCGGGAGGCTGAGGCAGAAGGATTGCTTGAGCCCAGGAGGTTGCTGTGAGCTAGGCTGAGACCATGTCATTCTGGCCTCAGCCAGAGAGTGAGTCTCTGTCCCCCCAAAATAAAAGTAAAAATAAAAAAGCTACAGGGGCTTTATATAAAGGGTGTGTATGTATGTGTTTTATAAAATTTTATAAATTTATTTTATTTTAAATGTTAATGCTAAATCAGTGTTCATTCTCTGAGTTAGCTCATCCCATCAAACCATAACTCATGTGAAAATTTACATTTAAAATTATTTTCTTGCAAGTTACATTGTAAATTCATAAGTATTTATATGTTGTTTCTATAATAGTAGGCATTTTACATGTACCATATATGTGTAACATTCTGTATAACTTTGAAATTTTTTTCTACACCTGTCTACCATGAACAGAAACAATAGAAGTTATAGTGTTGGCTATTTAATATATAAATATATTTATATGAATGAGATATTTTTATTCATCATATCAGAGCAAAGTTTTGCTAGGATTTTTAGGATTTTAATCTACTAAATATGTAGATTAGTTTGTAGTAGAAAATCTTATGGGTCAATTCTTTCCTTAAATTTGGCATGATTTTGTAGCCACATTTATAATTTGATAGTAGAATTTATAGTTTGGCTCATAAGAATTTCAGAAATGGCTTGTGATACTTTTACCTGGTTAATTATCTAAGATCTGGATCTTCTGTAACTGTGAATATATTTAAAATGTACAAGGGAGTTAAGGATTTGGGAAGGGAGAGAATTCTGTTTGTTTTTTAAAAGCATGGCGTAACATGAGTAAGCCATTATTTTTATGTTCTGTTTTAGAGAAAGGGGTTACCTAATGTTCCACACATGTGAACAAAATTTAGCTCATATTTGACATCAAAATAAAGTGTCTTGTGAGAAATAGTTGGTTTTTCAAGAAGACTATTTACTTGTTTAAGAAATAAAACTATAAAATGTTTTAAACATTTTGATTGAAATTTTAAGACTTTAAATATTTTCATCCTTTTAAAGGGTCATTCGATTTTAAAGTTAAATGACATCAAGGTCATTTATTATGATACTAGGGGTAATTGTGCACAGCTCTGCGTCTGCTGTTTCAGTTGCCTTTTTCTCCATCACAGCTAGATCGTAAGCTGCATTTCTGTGTGTATTGGGTCTTTGTACAGTGTATAGCTAATGGAAAAATGTGTGGATGAGTCCAAGTTCTGCCTCTTCTAAAACTCTTTGCCATAAAGGAAGTTGGTTAGCCACAGGGAATGGCTGAAATTTTCTCAGTTTAATCTGTTCGTCCTTAAAACATTCTAGTTTATAAAAATGACATAAAGTGTGTTAAAGTCGGTGGCTTTCGCCTGGCACGTCTTACAGGACCAACGAGCATGTCTTGTCCCTTTCTGTATCAATCAGACATTAAATGGCACCCTGACAGCTCCTAAAATTGTATCTCCTGAATTCCGCACTCATAGATCCACCTGTAATAATTACCTCTTCACTTAGATGTCTGACAGCTCAGACTCCAAATGTGCCAAGTCCAACTTCCAATCCGATCGTTTCTTCAAAGTGTGCTTCACCAGCGGTCTTCCTAACAGCCGCGGATGGCAAACTCCAGCCTTCCAGCTGCTCTGTCAGAAGTGCTGCAGACGTCTTTGGTTCCTCTCTCTCTCTTACACATCACATGCAGTCTGCTAGCAGATTGCATTAGTTCTTACAGAATAATCCAGATCCTGACAGCTTTTCACCATCTCTGCATCTCTGCTGTCACACGTCTAGTCAAGCTCGTATCATGCCTAGCTGTTATTACTACAGAAGCCTCTCAGTGGTTCTGTCCCCGTCTTTCCTCCTTTACTGTACATTCACAGTAAAGCAGGCTGAGTGGCCCTTTACAAACCCAAAGTGGTTAATTCCACTCCTCTGCTTGAAGCTCTCCTATGACTTCCCTCGTCAGAGACTATCCCTGCCCACAGGGCCTGTGTAACTGCATTCCTTTACCTGACATCACACCATCTCTTATTACTCTTCTCCTCACTCACTCTGTTCCAGCTGTGCTTCTCCTAACTGTACACACCAGGTACTTTATCATCACACTTGGCTGTTCTTTGAGCCTGGATCACTTCCCGCCACCCAGATGGGCTCAGAGTCCATTTCCTCTCTCCCTGTGTCTTCAGATCTTTGATCACAGGCACCTTCCTTCGTGGTGGTGCCCTTGACTCGCCCCCCATCCCCTGCACTACTTGTCCTCCTTATGTTACCCTTTCTTCCTCCAAAACATTTACCATGTACTACATGGCAAAATTTACTGATTTTTTTTATATCCATTATTTGCTGTCTCTTTCACTAAAATTTGAGTGCTCCAATGGTAGCTACCTTGTTCAGCTTTGTCCACTGATATTTCCCAAGCATCTGGGACAATGTCTGGCACGTAATAGGTACTCAGTAAACATTTGAGTAAATGAATTAGATAAACAACAATTAGGTCAGAAAAATGCCTTCCTAGAGTTCTTTCCATTTCATCCAATATTGTTGTCTAAAAAGAAACCAGATAGGCAACATAATCCTTTGGAGTGGCCAGTTTGAAATTTGCAAAACAATATGGAAGACACCTAATTTAAACAGATAGAAATTTGGGAGTAGCTTTGGGATTGGACTGCTGGGGATTGATTTCTGGTTTTGCCACATAAAAACCTCATTGTCTTTATCAACTTAACGATTATTTTTGTCAGCCTGAATACTTGAAATAATTAGCTAAGAAGGTGACATATAAAAGCAAAACTTGATTTTTAAATTTTTTTCCCCAGTGTTTGTTTTTTTATTTTTTTAAGCATTCGAAAGCCATAAATGTGATCATTAGTTTTACTTTGTGTAGAGGCCATTCTTTCAAGATAAGGAGTTATATTTCCAAAGGAAAGCATGAAATCCCATCATAATTTGCCAGTGGATGTATTTCTCATATACAGCTAGCATGTTTACTCAAGAACATGTGTGTTCTGTCACCAGATCTTAAACTACCCTTCTTATGTTGGATTTGCGACCTTGTGCGTCATCGAGAGCTGTTCTCAAAAATGCAGATTCAATTATGTCCAGCAAACAGGCCAAATATCTAATCTACCACCATTAAAGCTATATTAATCTGCTTCTATCCAGTGGAGTCTGGGCTTGGATCACAGAGGGAGCGCACATCTGTGTCCACAGCTGCTGCCTTTTAAGCAGGACCCAAAGCATAATATTCCAGTCAAGGACCTTTGAAAGAGTCTGGTTATAGGTATCAGGCAAAACCTTGTCTTTAGTATTCTGAGCCTCTAGTTTACCATCATTTTTCCTTTTACAGAGTAGAGTGTTTACTTTTTTGTGTGTCTTTTGGGTATTCCCTGCATTACTTTTTATTTCCCTCATTAAATCTTCTTGTCTAGAAATAATCTATCATTTGTGTCTTAGTGTGAACAATTTAGCCTAGAAGTATTTGTCTTTATAGTTTCATTTTCAATTAAAAATTTTTTTTTCATTAAAAATAGATACGTACATTGGTAGGGAAAGTATTTTGAAAGGGCCTTTTGACACTGTAATAACCCCAGCAAGTATCTCAACCTTCCCCATTGTTTTATAATGTTTATCCTGAAGTTATGATTATGTGTCTCCTGATAACGCTAATGTTTTCCTTCACATTGTTTATTTTTTATTTTTTATTTTTTTGAGACAGAGCCTCAAGCTGTCACCCTGGATAGAGTGCTGTGGCATCACAGCTCACAGCAACCTCCAATTCCTGGGCTCAAGCGAGTCTCTTGCCTTCGCCTCCCAAGTAGCTGGGAATACAGGCACCCGCCACAACACCCTGCCATTTTTTTTGGTTGCAGCCGTCATTGCTGTTTGGCAGGCCGGGGCTGGATTCGAACCTGCCAGCTCAGGAGCACGTGGCTGGCGCCTTAGCCCGTTGAGCCACAAGCGCCGAGCCATTCCTTCAAATTGTTAAATATCTTTTTCTTTCTTCAGTGCAGCTTAGAAAATGTAGAAGTGGGGCGGCGCCTGTGGCCCAGTGGGTAGGGCATTAGCCCCATATACCGAGGGTGGCAGGTTCAAACCCAGCCCCGGCCAAACTGTAACACAAAAATAGCTGGGTGTTGTGGTAGGCTCCTGTAGTCCCAGCTACATGGGAGGCTGAGGCAAGAGAATCACCTAAGCCCAAGAGCTGGAGGTTGCTGTGAGCTGTGTGACGTCATGGCACTCCACTGAGGGTGACAAAGTGAGACTCATTCTCTACAAAAAAAAAAAGAAAATCTAGAAGTGAACAAAAGATGAAAATCATAACTTGCAACTGGTCTCTGAAAACCATTACCATTATGCTGTTTTTAATTCTCAGTTACTAGACTTGAGAGATATAATTTGAATTACACATAAATTTGACAGATGAAACAATATCTCTTTTTTGCTTTTAAAGCTGAATATTTATATTGTTTAGTGATCTGTATTTTGTATCATAAATTGCGTGTTCATTGACATTTTAAACATTAATAGTATTTATTTTCTGTGCTGATAAAGCATTTCAGATATGTTGCTTGCCATAGAGTTCTTTAATGTATTTTGAAAGGCAGCATTTTTATCATTTTGTGGTTAGACATTGTTCTGTAAAACTTCTCAGATGACCTTTCTCCATTCAGATAATTACTATTTTTTATTAGTATTTTCTTCTAATTTTTTTTGTTTTACTGATTTCAATGCAGTTGTTGAGTACTTCTGGAATTTAATTATATTAATGGTAGTTTGTGTATAATAAGGAAATTGTGGTTTATTTCCTAAATTGCTACTCAAATTTGTCAGCCAGTTTAATTAAATAATGTATATGCCTTTTCTTTTGGCTTGTGATAAGCTAGATCAGTTAAAATAAATTATAAATAAGAACCCACTGGAATTAGCAAATTAAGTAGAAATTTCATTAGTGGTAGAAGCCAGATAGTGGATGGCAGTTGAAGATGTGGGCAAATCTAATTTAGATTATTTTTCTTTCAAAGCTCTGGACTATGTGGAGAAATACGAAAAAAGAGGAATCACTAGTGTTTTAGGGGATAAAAATTTATATTTGCAAAAAAACGGGAGAGCCTAGCATGTGTTTGCTGAGTACAAATATAGGGCAAGATGGGGAGGTCGAAGATAGAAGATGCATCATGCGAAAAACTGATGGGACTAGATGTTGGCAAAGGCAGAACGAGGGAGTCATCCCCAGGTACATTTATTAACGTGGGCTGAAGATAAATACCTTTTCCACTATAGAAATTGAATATAAAGATGATCATGGTGATCACCTGATTTTCATAGACTGGACCAGCCTTCCATGTGTGTATCAATACAGTCGGCCTCGTTCATTATGTTGACCACCTCCATCGTGTTGCCCAGTTTCTTACAGGCCCTTGGGTGGTCGATTTACAGAGGTTCTGCTGTATTTTGATCTATTCCGTGTTCCTTTGTAGAGGCCCCAAACGCTGATGGAATGATATGTACTCTTTCTTGCATAATTTTTGACAGAAAAAACAGGTGAAAGTCAACATTTGATAATGTTAGTGCTTAGAGTTTAGGAAATATGTCCTGGGAAGGCTCTATGAGCATATTTTTAATTAAAGAATGGACTGACAGAATATAGCACATTTTAAGTTCTAAACCAAAAGACTTTCCAGGAATTTCTGAACACTACCAACCTTTACCATATCACCACCAACCTTTACCATTATAGGAGGCACCATAGTACTGCTTAGTAAATTGCGCCTCCATCATATTAGGTAGTATCCTATCACCCCAGGAGTGATGGCAGAGTTAAAGTGCTAGGCTCTAGGGAAGTTGTTCACTGCGAGAAAAAGACTCAATGTAATTCATATTATTTATCATTATCTTGTTAATATCTATTCTTACATAAATCCATTTAATAATGTAGCAGTAGTTACAATAGGAGTCATTAGACTCCATTCTTAGTCTTTTGAGCTCTTTTGAAGAAATGTGTTTTATTCTTTTTGCACAATTAAGTACATAGAATCATTTCTGCTTTAAAGAATGATGTTTCCAAAGTCTGTTCCTCTTTTGTCTATATATTTCTCTTATAATGTAATATGTACCCTTGAGCAGTGGTTCTCAATACCATTTTGTGTTTTACATTTCACCATTTATTCTATTGAAACATTTCGGTCTTTCTATTGTGTGAACATAGCATGTTAGAAATATTTGAGGGAGTTGAGTAAGACCAGAGGATATGGGATTTGGTGAAATATTTAGTGTCTATGAAATAGTGTCCACCAACCAACAATCAAAAAAAAATCATAGTTTAATATGTGATGGGAAAAATTGGCAAAGACAAAGCACATAACATGGATATTTAAAAAAATAGTCGCTTTGGTGGTGCGAATGTAAGTGGGAGAGAGCTTCTAGGACACCATTTCTTGTTCAATTTTCTTACTAGTTTCTGGGAGTTACTAAGGACAACAAAAGAGTACATTCTAAGAACATTCTTCATGTTAAGTGATAAATATTTATCGAATGTATTTTCTGCATTTCTATATTTTCTATAATTTCAATGCAAAAATTCCAGGTAGGAAATCTAAAAGAGATAAAACTTTATAGTCTTTTCATTGTTACAGTGTATTTTCTATGTTTAACTACTTAATTGAGCTGAACCCAAACCTATGTAATGAACTTTAAAATTTGTAATAGATTTTTCATTCTGCCCTCAACATGCTCACAGCTCAGTGAAGAGCTAGGCATCTAAACAGGTAACTATAATAGATTTTTTTTAGTGCAACAGTAAAAGTAAGTGCATGGTGTTTAAATAGGAGAGAAGCTAGAATGCAGTTTAAGGAAGTGAAAGTGATAGTGCTTTGAATTGTGTTTTAAAAATTCAATCAGAGAAGTGAGGAGCAAGAAAATATTTAAGGCAGAAAGAGTAAGAGGCAAAAAATAATGAAAATGCGAGGAAACCGCACACTACTTGCTGCTGGTGCTCGTGTAATGGAAAGGGAGGATGCCAAGGGAAACAAGGCCAGATGGTAGACTCTTTTCGTTCCACGTTTAAGATCCCTTATCCTGTTGTAAAGAACCAGGCTCTGCCAAAGTCAGAGTTGTGTTTCTAATGCAATACATCATCTGGCTCAGTGATCAATGAAAAATGATCACAAATTTGAGATAGGAAGTTTGGAGGAAGTCAAAGCAGTGAGAATATAATTGACATAAACCACGAGACTGATGATGAGTCCCCAACTCCCAGAGTGAGAATGGGAAGGGAGTATTTGGCTCCAGACGAGGTGGTTGGTGGTGGTCCTGAAGAAAGGCTTTCTTTAACTTGTATCCCTAGAGTTTGGATGGATAGGAGGGGCATGGAGGGAGCAATACAAAAGAAGGGGCATTTGACGTGTGTGTTTGGGAGGTGGGGTGAGATGATAAATTCATTTTGAACTGCACTTTAAGGTCATGAGAGACATTTGGGTGCAGAAGTTCAGAAAAAAATCTGAAGTTCAAGACAGAAGTCTTTCCACTTGAGAAAATATTGAGAAACATTGAGGGTAACATCATCTTTCTTTAAAGAGTTCTACTTTTTTTTCTTTAGATGTTCATTTTATGAGGTCATTTATTGTGATCCAATGACTGAATTAGTAAAAATATTTGAAGAGTTTGTACATGCTCCCCTGTTTAGAATGTGGTAATGTCTGATAAATCTATCTTAAGTCCACAGCTTTGTAAGTTGAAAAGGCCTTTGTACACCTAACTTACTATCATAGCTTAGCCTAGCCTACCTTACACGTGCTCACAATACTAGCCTTAGCATACAAGTCAAAATCACCTAATACAAAGCCTATTTTATAATAAGGTATTGACCGTATTAGGTAATATATTGAATACTATACTGAAAGTAAAAAAGCAAAATGATTGTTTGAATATTTAAAATACTGTTTCTTCTGGAGGCATATTGTTTTCACAGAATCATAAGGTAGAAAAATCCTACTTGAACCTTAGGCAGGGACCATCTATAATTTAATTTCTATCCCCTTAAAACAGAAAAACTGAAATAATACTTGTGTTCTTTTCTGCTAGTAATGTGATAGCTAAAAGAAATATCAGATACTCAGAATATAGTACATTTTCATTATTTATTCCCACTAAAGCATAATTACGAACTCTAGAGATTATTTTTCCTCTGTTGAAGCGTAATTTTCAAAAAGGCAAAATCGTGGTTCATAGAAACATAAAATTAACATAAGTCAAAAGATTTCTTTAACTCATTAATTAGTGAAGAAACCAATATGATGTTAAACCCAGGACAATGAGAATTTGACTCTGGCAGTTTATATTCTTAATCAGATAAAATTAATTTGGAAAGTCATGAATGAGAATCTTTTGTATGGTTAGGGACAGAAAACCTTTATGTTGCGATTAGCTTTGCGTAAGTCAAGTTCCATCCCTAAAATTGCAAAATAGCCTAGTCAAAAACAATCGGGGATACATATTCTTATATGTAATCCCCAGAGTAATCATTAGAAATCCCCCAGCATTCCACTGAAGAGACTGTTCAGTGTTTCTTTTGTTCATTTCCTAACATTTGAACAGAATATAAAGAGCGACCTTGAAAAACTGTTGAAATAGTTACATGATTATCAAAATCATGAGAAACCACAGTATGTTTTATTGGTAGCCTCCCCTCCATGTTGCAAAATCTCTGAGGAGAACTTGTCTTTGAATGGCAGAAAATAAACCGTCTCTTCAGTAATGGCCATTTACAATTTTCCAACAGCTACAAAATCCATCAATGGCATTTACTTTCTGTGCAAAGAGGTAACAGCTCTTGGAATGGTTGCAAAAGGGGTTTTGTGTTATTTTCCTTAGTTTAAAAACTACTGGGTGTGTTTTTCCCAATTGTATTAATTTCTCATGGAATTTGTGAGAATATTCACTAAAAAATTACCTCCGCATTTTCAGAATTCTCAGATTTTGATGACACTCTTATCTGTCTCTTATATTAGGAAACAGTGTTGATATATTTATTGTATTAAACTCTGGTGAGCCCAGAAAGCAGTTTGATACACTAGATCCAGATTCCATTGAAATTTTACTGAATGATTTAAACAATTTAGACCAATTCTAGTCAATTTATCAGTCCATAGGACTTTAAGTAGTGCAATTAAACGAGTTTAAAATGCTTCTGAAGTATAATACTATTAGCTTAAAGTACTGTTACTTTTTTGGTTTGTTTTAATTGAAAGAAGAGACAGAAAGTGAATAAAGCTTACAACTGTGACTTAGAAAACTAATTTGTGAGTCCCTCCTCAGCCACTAAGTGGTTGTAGTGTCTCCCACTGTTGACTATATGTTAGAAAATATCTCCAATTGTATGTGAAGCCCACACACTGTACTCCTTGACTGAATTATTGTACACAGCTATGACTCAATAAAAAAAAAAAAAAAAAAAAGAGAATCACTTGGGGAGTTGTAAAAATCCCAGTGCCCAAGCAGCACCCTAAAACAATTAAATTTGCATCTCTGGTGTTGAGAATCAGGCATCAATAGTCTTAATGTTCCCCAGGTGATTGCGATATGCAGCCATGGTTGCATTATTAGGTGTGATTTTTAGTCATACTCTGTTTTTAGCTCTTTGCTGAATATAGTTGTCACTTTTTTTTCCTCTTATGTGTAATTTTTATGTTTGAAATTTTCAAAGAGGATATCAAAACCTTCAAGGCATAATCAAATAAGTGTGTAATATATTTTAATCTGTATCAAATATTTTGGTTATTTTCATTTTTAATTCATCCTAGGACCTTATCTTGGGTTACTGAACTAATTGACATGGTTTGGGAAATAATGTACTTTGGAAGGAATAGTCTTCCTTTTATAAACTACGCATGAGCATTCTAATTTGATTGAATTTCCTAAAACTATTGGTCTCAAGAAATTCACACATCATACATGTGAATTACATTCCTTGTGTTGTGTTTTTTTTCTTTATTAATTTTTTATTAAATCATAACTTTATACATTGATGCATTTATGGGGTTCAGGGTACTGCTTCAATATACAATGTGAAATGTTTACATTGAACTAAGTATCACATCCATCACAATTATACTCATTTCTTCATAGTTTTGAAATGTACCATTACATCATGGACATTAGGTGAGGTCCCTCCAAATACTCTCCCTCCTCCTATATCCCCCTTTCCCTCCCCCATCTCTCTCCTCGTCCCTTCTACTTTCTGGACTGTAGTTATGTTTTGCCATTTGTATGAGTGTGTAGGTGATGATGTATTGATTTTATAGTAGCATTGAGTACATTGAATACTTTTCTTTCCATTCTTGAGATACTTTACTAAAAAGAATAGTTTAAAGTGAAGCACAATTGATAACACTTGATCAGAACATATATGCAGTGACAGCAAGTTTACTTCTTATAAAGAACAGAAACCTTCAAATCCAAGGGAAGAAATATTCTCAGTTTTGTTTGATATTTGAAGCTATGTGATCTTAGAAGGTCATTTAAACTTTCTGGTTCTCAATGTCCAGGTCTGTAATTGTTACTCTAGCTTTTCGGTTATAAATAGATTCTGTGTTAACTTATGTAGGTTATAAACTTATTGAGAGTTAAGAATTCTGGAAAAGATAGAGAGACAGTGAAGCATAGTGAAGAATATGATTTTGGGATATGAATCTGGCTTCAAACATTAGTTTAGTTGGTATCTTACTAGCTGTGTGACTTTGGCATGTGTACTAATCGGATTTGGGTAAAATTGTTTCAGTAATATCTATCTTATTCTTTTTTTTATTTTTTGTGGTAAGACATTTATACTCCACTCTTAATAGTTTTGAAATGCACTATTGCATGGTGCACAATAGGTGAAGTCCCACCGAGTAGCTATCTTATTCCATCTTGTGTTGCTATAACAAAATATTTGATACTGGGTAATCATAAAGAACAGAAATTTATTGCTCAGCATTCTAGAAGCTGGGCAGTCCAAGTTTAAGATGTCACTATCTAATGAGGACATTCTTGCTGAGTCATCACATGGTTGGAAGGTAAGATGTGGCAGAGGGGCAAAGAGAAGGCAGGAGGTTGCCACACTCTCCCTTTCATCATAATTGTATTAATTCTACCCCTGAGAGTAGAACCTGAGGCCTTAATCACTTCTCAAGGGTCCCACATCTTAATACTATTACTATAGCAATTAAATTTGAACAAGAGTTTGGGAGAGAACAGGCGTTCAAAGCATATCACTGTCTTAGTAGTTACAATAAGCATTTAATGAGACAGTGTGCGTTAAGGGCCCAGTTTATTGCATGGCACATAGTAGATCCCACAGAAATGGTCATTGATGGTGATCATAAAATACTTATACCATTACCATATTAAGTATGTTTCTGAGTGCATGGCCTCAGAATACATGTCAAATGTGTAATACATTGATTCTTTTTTTCACGAAACCAATTATTGTGGATACATAAGACTTCTTAGGCTAAGAACTTAGTCTTTTACCTCTGTAGATGGTGACTTGAAAAGTTTTTTGAGGACAAAATTTAGTGACCATAATATAACAATTTTATAACTCTTTAAATTTGTAAAGTAATGTATGCTTTTTAAAACACTTCCACATACTTAATCTCTGTTTCATAATTTGATCATAAATACTGAGTTTTAAGTCACAAATATCATTTCCAACCTAAGAATTCCAGTTATGTACTTTTTATACCATGCTCTACTCAGGCATTTTAAATGTGGGTAAAGAAAGTCTCTCTTACACTATCCCAGTTTCTTTGGATAATTCAGAGTTTTTAAGACACAATATGAAGAGCAACTTGGAAAAACTATGCACAAGTTGTGTTGTAATCAAATTACAACTAAGACATGAGCAGCTGAGCAGAAAGAAGATGGGCAATGGGATGCCATACAGCAATCAGCACTGTTAACTAATCAGAATTTGAGACTCTAGAAGGTAATAAGAGGATTATAAAGAATGGCTCATTGAATGAGGGTTGCTGCCACCCAGCCCCCCGATCAATGATACAGGGGCAGCAGCGCAGACAGAATTGATGGCTGAAGCTCGCTCAGGCATTACAGCAAATTTATTTCTTCCAATAAGGCTTATATAGGCACATAACTTAATCTACAAGCACATGACAAAAAAAAAAGAAAAGTTTCTTGAGGACAATGGGTGTGATGTGTTGGATAACCACAGATTGGAAGTTCTAGCCCTCTGAACACCCCAACTGTAACTATAGAAATTGGGTTGCAATGCAATCTAAAATAAACTGAACTTTTACTGGATCCTTGGAGAGTTCTAACTCGCTCAGAAATCCAAAGCAGATTCGCGTGTCCTACATTCCACATGTCCTTCCTGAGCATGTGGAATCCCACAGTTTGTTGCAAAATGTGGCTTGCCTTGTGCTCTGTGGGCAAGAGGCCATGACAAGGAGGGTTTTTGCTCTGTTTTTAGCTAAGGTAATGGTAGAAGTGCAAATAATTATCATGGAAACATGCATAAAGGCATATTGTTATTTTTTTTCATGGATTTTTATTCAAGCCCATTCAAAAAAGGATGAAAATTAGTATTCCATTTAACATCAGTGTTGTTCTGTGCAGTCACTGACTTCACTGTTACAGATAGTAATATCCACAACTTCTGGCTCTTGCTTTATGTGAAATCAGTTACTGAGATGCTGATAAATTTCATGTATTCCTATTTAATAGAGCCCTTAAAATAAGTGAAAATGTAAAAGTAAACTAAATCTGATTTGTATCTTTCAGATTGCTAGTGAAATAATCAGGTAATTTACATGGCCAATTCTACTTCCCACATATTTCAAATGATCTATAATCAACATTGTCCTTACCTGATATGTGGAAAAACCTACACATTTACATATGTGAAAAACTGAGCATCAAGTATCTTTGATTTATGTTGATTCCATTCTTTCATCATACAGGAATCTCAAGTTATTTCCTAATGAGGTTTCTTTAAACAGTATTCACTGTGATTAATAACGGAAATATTTACGAAAGTCAAATGTTTTTATTTTCTAAGTTGTTAAGTTAGATTTTGTTTTATGTAGTTAAGCTTAACTAATTATAGAAACCAGTAGGGATTTTAATAAATCACCAAGGTAAATTAAATCAAAAGAATCTAGCTAAATAATTTATTCTGCAAAGCTAAAAGCTATAGCTAAAATAAGGAACTCTTTATCTCGAATGCCAATTATGGAATTTCAAGGCCTAAGATCATCTTCTCTTCCTCGTTGCTGTGCCCCAGGAGAGCACATGATTTTGCTCAGTGTCTCAGGGGCATTTAGACAATGGCAAAGTTGCTAAGAAGTGCAGTTGGTTTGACTCATTTCAACAGGAAGTTCTTTCTTTCATGTCTTACTTTCTAATGCAGTTCTAGGAAATGGCGAATAATTTTGGAAATTGTTTGATTTCTTTCAGAGCAGCCAGTGTCATTTGTTATTCTAGCTAACAATGTATCCATCCATCCATTCAAAAAGGTTTGATTTAATGTTAAAACATGACTAAGAAAAGAAGATGTGACCTTGCTTACTGGCCAGTTGGTGCTGTGAAGAAGAGATTATACAGTGGGGATTACAGTGACTCTGAACTCGGAGGGGGAAAAGAGGAAGCTTTCACTCTGGGTATATTTGGATTGCTTGGATATACAAGTGTTGTGTAACTACAGTAGCTCCTATCTGGAAAGTTTTCTTCAATTGTATAATAGACATCACGAGGACATAAATTTGCTTCTTTACAGAATGTCTGCTGTGTTTCCTACAGCTCCTCTTGCAACAAATTGAATGTTTAGTATGGAGTAATTCTACTGGACGTCCTTTAAAATTACATTAATTTGTTTATATATATATACAGAGGGTGCCAAAAATGTATACACATTTTAAGAAAAGGAAAACTGGAGTAAAATTGTAATACTCAATTCACTTTTGACTTCTACAATATACAAGACAACAAACGTTATTAGTATATATTATAATTTTAATACTATTTTTTCCTTAAAACTCGTGTATATTTTTGACACCCTGGTATGTATGTGTATATATTATATATTTGCACGTGTATATTACATATAATATATGTGTGTGCATATATATATGTGTATGTGTCTAGAATTGGATCTGTGGATGTGGGTCTGTTATAAAACTTGCAAGTTTTTTAAATAACAGGTTCTTCTCTCTTCAAGGTTAGTTAGGTTATGTGGTGTGGTGATCCTTTTTCTTCATCACATCCATTACAACAATGGTAATTGTCAACAATTCTAGCAAACTAGAACGTATATATAAATCTTTCACTGATGTGTGAAATGCAGATTCTTAGGCTCTGAGCTTGATTATGACTTCATAAATACGGCATCCTGGATGTGGCCCATAGGAATCTGTTTAGTAAGACCTTCTTTTCAATGAGACTTCTAATCGGAATGGTCTAAGACCACATTTTGAGAAATGCTAACTATGCCAAGTTCTTTTCTGAAGACAGAGACCCATCTTTCCGTCCTTGGCAGCAGTTACTCTGACAGGGGCAATTTCTATACACTATTATTTGAATATCAAAATATTTCTATCTCCCTAAGAATTAAGGCCCAGTAAATTTGCCCAACAAGAATAAATGTCAGATAAAATTCCCCAGTGCTTGAGAAACATTGAGAAACAAGAGAAACATTGTTCATTCATCAGAGATTGCTTTTATAAAGAGAAATCTTCTCGATATTCAAATATATTACAAGGATAGAAACTCTTACCATAAATAAATAAAGATTAAGGATCATTTTATTTTCAAAGATTGAGGGGCACTTTTTGAGAGCTTTCTAATCCTGGAGGTGACAATGACCGGAGTGGGGGTGTCCAGCCTGCAGCCCGTAGGCCACATGCAGATCACTTGAGGACTGTTAAACTTATCTGTGGTGTCAGATGTTGTGAGAACCATATATGGACCTTGTTTTTGCTCATCAGCTTTCCTTGGTGTTCGTGTATTTACTGGCCCAAGACAACTCTTATTCTTCCAATGTGCAGCAGAAAAGGAAAAAAGGTGGGACACTCCTATAAGAAGATTCAGAATTAGAGTTTCCAGGATGTTTAATACTGAAAAACAATAAGATCCACTTGGAAGAAGAGCTCTAAGTATAACTAACTGTTTAGCTCTTTGCTTGTGCCTAAGAAAATAATTGACTTTAAAAAAAGTAATAGAAATTATGAATAGAGCTTTTTAAATATAAGTAAATGGCTCTGCCATTAAGGAAACTCTGCGTAATGTTAGGTTGGAATAATTTCATTTTTGTAAACCAAGATTAATAGATGTTTCAGATCTGAAATTTTTTCTCTTCTGCCCTGTTTTTTTCTTTTCCATATAAAGGATAATAGTGACCAATTATTTTTTAGTAACACAGAGTCAATAACTCAATTAGTGGTGGATTTATGTTAACAGAGTGGAACATTCAGATTTTTAAAAAGACAGATTTTCATTTTAGTTCTCTGGATGCAGCACTGTCCAAAGGCAAGTAATCATTATAGAAAGTTTTTATGTCCATATTCAATCCATTCGCCCCAGTTACATGTGGCTGTTGAACACGTGATGTAGAGGGAGGTGGTATGCCGGAGGACTGAACTTTTAATTTTATTTAATTTTGATTACTGTAATGTCAGTTGCCACATATCGTGAGTGGCCCTTGTATTAATCTGTGTCACTGTAGAAAAAAGTTCAATCATGTACACTTTTTTGTAACTTTGAGAGTAGTAACTGACATTTTTCTGAGACTAAAAAGCTATGCGATTGTTAAGCACTGTGGTTTGTATGTCTGAAGGTGGCTTCGTATGGCACACCCCTTTATTACACTTAGAGAGATAGTTATTATTTCTCACTCTTATTTTGAAGGTAATTTTAATACCAAGTAGATGTCATGGAGTAAGTCTGGAGACTCCTTTCACATACTACCAAGAGTGGATGGTGCCCTTTGGAGACAAGTGCGTGTAGCATCCCTGGCCACACTACGCTGCACTCGTCCTCATGGACGTGTAATATTCACTTTTATGTCTACAGTACTTGGCATGTAATAGGTTCTGGATCAATCATTGCTGAATTAGGAATGCATATCTCAATTTTAGATATCTGCAATCATGAAGGATACCGATCTTCTAAGCTTGTCTTTATTATGTGCTAGTAGAACACCTTGCATGAATTTTCTCTGTGGTCTCTGTGTTCATTACTTTGTTGGACATTTATGAAATACCGACTCTGTGGCAAGTGTTAATTTCAGGATACAGACTACAAAGATGATTTAGACATAGGATGCCTACTACCAGTTAATCATGAAGAAAGCAATAGGAGGAAAGGTGCTGCCTTGAGAAGGAAGGAAGGAAGAAAAAGGGAAAGGAGGAGGGAACAAGGGAAGAGGACAGGGGAGGTGAAGGAAGGGCCGGAACTGCATAATGACTGACCGATGTGAAAAAGCGCAGTTTCCAATAGCAAAGAAGGAGGAAGTGATGTTAGTCTGGTTGAGTGATTCTTTCAGCCATGTGACAAAGCGAAGGGGGCACAGGCGAGGAAGGCTGCCTCAGGAAATGACTTTTGAGGCAAGTTTTGGGAGATGAGGAGGAGCTGGCGTAGGGACAGGCAGAAGGCCTACTGTGTCCAGGTACATTGCTAAAAACTTGAGGGCAGTGGTTCTCAACCTTACTAATGCCGCGAACCTTTAACACAGTCCCAAGGGGTCGTGACTCACAGGTTGAGAACTGCTGCTTTAGAGGCAGCATTTCACTTCAGCTGCCTCCATACTCCTCCAAGGTAGGTGCCTTTAATCCTTATTTTAGTGACAATGCAGCTAAGATTCAGAGTTTAAGACATTTCCACGAGGTGACATCGTTTTTCAGTGGAGGAGCTTTGACCCTAGGTATGGCTAATTGCATTGTCCCATAAGCCTTTGTTACAAGTAAGAAGCAACCAGCACGTTTGGAGACATTTGTAGCATGGTATCACTGAAGCATGGGGTACAGGTTACAAAGCAAGGCAACTGAAGGGACAGAGTGCAGGCACGGCCATCTGTGCCACAGTAAATACACTTGCAAACCTTTTTTCTGCAAGTCATACAGAGCCCTGGATGGGTTAGTTTGGGATGGGCAATGACATCATGAATTTCCTAAAGAAATTTAGGAGCTAAAATCAACAGTAGATCTAGCTAATTATTTGACTTGAATTGGGCTTTATTTTTTCCTGAATGCACAGTTGCTGGGAAGTGACTGTGTTCCACCCTGTTGTGTGCTGGCTGTCAGCCAACATAGGAGCAAAAACTCCCCATGAATAGTCAGCCAAGAGACACATGCAGATGCTTAAGAAATATTTATAATTGCTTTTCCCATGTCTGCCAATGGCATGGGAAGTTTTTGTTATGTTGTGTTTTTAGATTGTTGGTTTGTTTTAACGTATGCTCATAAAAACATAAAATAACAGGACGACAGATATCTGATGAGGTTGCCAAATTATTTCTAGGATTTGGCCCAAGGTTTGCTGATCCCTCTGCTGCTTCCTGTCTCCGTGTACTCCAAAGCACCCACCATCAGCTGTCAGCCCTCTGGCGAACAGGAACAGGGTCAGAGTTAGGCAAGCAGAAGCCAGAGCCAAATGTTCTGAGAAATACTAGCACGTGTTTTGTGCAATGATGAGCTCTCTGCTTTGTACTTGGCAATCCACGTGGGGCTCATGCTACAAAGTGGGTTCATGATTCAAGATCAAGAGAGAAGACCCAGAGGGGAGACCTTGACTCATGGCACGTCCTCTTCCCCACCTCTCTGATGGACCGTTCTTCATGTCCACCCGCGGCTTGAACTAAACGAATAGTCCCCATTTCTCCTATGGATGAACACATACTTTGTTCCAAGCGTTCTTCCTTTTAATTGTTGTATCCGTTTCCCTTCTGCTTCTAACACCTACCTAGCCCAATTCCTGGCTGTCTCTCTAGGATCTTTCTCTTTTCTTGGACTTGAAAGAATCAGGTTAACAAGCATGCATCTGGAAACAGGTGGACAGAAAAGAAACAGTGGTCATAGGTTTAAATCTGTGAAAAACCTTTGGAACCAGACTGCAGCACAATCTAGCTGCTAGGAGGTAAGAATTTATGTCAGGGAAGAGGACATGAGTAATAGAGAAATTTTTTTTAAGTCTAGAAAATCATTCATTGTAGTAATGCAAACATTTTAGCTGGTAATTTTGAGAAGTAGGCAGATTTATTTATTTTTATCACATTATACATATGTCTGGTTTTTTGTTGTTTTGAGACAGAGTTTTACTCTGTTACTCTGGATAGAGTGATGTGGTGACAGCTCACAACAAACACAAACTCCTGAGCTCAAGCAATTCTCCTGCCTCAGCCTTCCCAGTAGCTGAGACTACAAGTGCCCTCCACAATGCCTCATTATTTTTTCTGTTTTTATTAGAGACAGGGTCTCACTCTTGCTCAGTCTGGTCTTAAACTCCTGAGCTCAGGCAATCCTCCTCGGCCTCCCAGAGTGTTTGGATTATAGGTGTGAGCCACTGCACCGGACAGAAGTAAGCAAGTTGAAATGAATTGACTACTCAGTTGTGGATTAGTGGTATTGAATGTGTGTACTGTCTTAATCATCAATGCATTTAATGATGATTGGGAATGCCCAGATGTCCAAATTAATGCATAGCCTATTTTAAAAAGATGTATTATGTATTTTTACTATTTTCTTATTGTTTAGGGATAAACCGTTTAGAATCTTATGCCCATGGAAATGTCTATTACCTTAAAACAAGTTTATTCCAAAATCATTCATTTGTTCAACCAGCGTAACTGAGGGTCGTTTTTGTGTTTTAGGCCCCACTCTCCCATGTGCTGGGGATACAGTGGCAATCATGAGAAGGGCCCTGCTCTCAGGGGACCTATACTCTGTAGAGCTGTGCTTTTCAAAGGGTGGTTTCCTGGAACTTTAATATCAGCCTGCTGGGAATTGTTAGACATGCAAATACTCAGGCTCCCTCTGGGCTCAGAGCTACTGAACCTGAAAGTCTAGATGTGGGGTCCAGCAATCTGCCTTTTAACAACCATTCTAGGTCTGTGGTCCCCAACCCCCAGCCCCAGACTGGGTACCAGCCTGGTCCAGGTCCATGGCCTATTAGGAACTGGGCTGCTCAGCAGGAGGTGAGCAGTGGGCCAGCAAATGAAGCTTCATCTGTATTTACAGCCCCTCCTCATCGCTCACATCGCCACCTGAGCTCTGCCTCCTATCAGATCAGCAGTGGCGTTAGATTCTCGTAGGAGCAGGAACCCTACCATAGGGAGGGAGCTAGGTTGTGCTCCTTAAGAGAATCTAATGGTGCTAAGGGGAGCTGAGGTGGTGATGCTAATACTGGGACCATCTAGTTACAAGAAAACAAGCTCAGGGCTCCTGCTGATTCTGCATTACAGTGAATTGTATGATTATTTCATTATATGTTAAAATGTAGTAATAATAGAAATAAAGTGCATAATAAATATAATATGCTTAAATTATCCTGAAACCATCCCCTTGTCACCCTAGTCCATGGAAAAAATTGCCTTCTATGAAACTGATCCTTCGTGCCAGAAAGGTTGGGAATTACTGCTCTAGGTGATTGTGGGAATCTGAGAACTGCAAAAGACACGTGATAAACTGATGATTAAGTGTACCAGGAAATGCTGAGTGCTATGAACAAGTTACAGCCGAGGAAGAAGAATTTGGTGAAAATGGTGCCATTTCACGTAGCATGTCAGGGGAGGCCTCTTGAACATTTGAATGATGGGGGAATAGCTGAGGGGAAGGTATCCTAGATTAGAGATTTTAGTGAATTGAGGTACTGTTGGAATTGTGATGTATTTTGAAGGCAGAACCTGTAGCATTTGCTGTTGAATTAATTGGCAATGTATGAGAGTACAGGATGATTGCAGGCTGTTGATGGGACCTCTGATGTCTGGTGGTCAATCATGACTGGCCACTCCTCATAGGTGAGCAACAGTGAAATGGGGGAGGGGCAAGGAGAAGCAGGGTTTGGGGAAAGAAAACACATTAGAGTTTAGAAACATTTCAAAAGCCCACTAGGCTTGAAGCTGTATGATGCTATTGGGGGAAGGTTGGAGTTGGAAATACCAACTAGGGAGTCGTCATCCTATAACTAGTATTTAAAGAAATAAGTTAGCATGAGATCACCAAGGGAATCCAAGTGCAGACAGCAGGAGAGTGGTCTGCAGAGCAAGTTTGGGTGTCTACCTCGAACTGGGAATGTTAGGCAAAATTTCTAAAAATAGAAAATTTTAATGACTGCTAAATATTATTTTGGGATATGTATTTTGCGATTGATACGCTGAAGTAGGAGACTCCCAACCTACTCCCCAGTTTTTAACATCTTCCTGGGTGGGGCTTGCCACTTCTCTGTTTCAGTGCCTCTGTTATTGTTTCCCTCTTGACTTCACAGACCAGGTTTCTTACCATGTAGGTGGGTGTCCGGCCTTCTCAGTTCATGGGGTCCAGACTCCTGGCTCCCTCACTGTGCTGTAGACACTCCTTGAAATCTGGGGATCATGCAGTATAACATTCTACTTAGGGGAGGAGAGCTTTCCTTGGCCTCTTGGCCTCACTTGCCAGCTTCCTTCTGTGATTTCCTTTCCTTCTCTTGAACTTTCAACAGGATTATTTTGGGATCCATAGAGCCAAAAGAAAAATTAACTTTTTCGTTTGTTTGTTTGTTTTTAAGTTAGTAGTAATTAGGTCATTTTGACAGCCAACTTATTTAGTACTACCAAGACAGAGGTCTTTATGTGAAATTCAAATGTTTATTTCTAGTGTCCTAGAACTTGATCTGACTTGGATGTGATCATTTGAATGTCTTGCGCTATTGGCCTAAGCAATATTGAAATTTATAATTTCTAACCGGGCATGTGGTTGTTGGGTTTTCTTTCAGAAAACAATACCAATATGATTTAGAAACCTATCATTTAAATTAAAAGTGCTTTTAACATTTGAATTATGCAAGAAAATAATGAGTGAATGATTCACTTCATAGGAAAGTCTGTTGCTTTAAAATTTTAAAGCATCATATTTTACTGGGAACATTTAATACGTTATTTGACTTGTGCATACCTCCCCAGGAAGACACTGAGTGTCTGTTTATATAGGATAAGATTATTACTTTAGATCGGCAGTTCTCAACCTGTGGGTCGCAACCCACAGGAACTGTATTAAATGTCTACGGCATTAGGAAGATTGAGAACCACTGCGTTAGATGTATGTGTCATTGATAAAAAGTGCTTTCGTACATTGAATAGAACAAATTTGTAAAGAAAGGAGAGGTTAATTGACTTCCCTGAGGATTCACACTTATTTAGCAAATCTTTTGGTGTTCTTTCCATCAAATGTATATATGTCATAGTGGCAAAGTCCAGGGTTTTAAACCCACCAACTGAATAGTGCCCATTGTATCCCATAGGAAATTTGTCATCTTCCCCCCTACTCTTTGTTCTTTTAAATCTCCATTGTCCATTTTACCACCTCGTATGTCCTTGCTTGGCCATAGTTTAGCTCTTACATCTAAGTGAGAACGGGCGGTGTTTGATTTTTCATCCTGAGTTACTTCACTTAGGATAATGTCCTCCAGTCCTATTAATGTCCTATTATTTCTTTCTTTCTTATGACTGAGTATACATACCACATTTTCTTTAGCTATTTATTGGTTGATGGACACTAAGATTGAGTCCCTATTTTTGTGGGGACCAAGTCTGATCCTAGGTCTCCGATTGTCGTGTTCACTTGTGGAACTTCCCACCGCAGCCCTAGGGAGTAGCTTAGGGTCAGGGTCATGGGGAACCCAGTAAAAATGTGCTCTGTGGAATGAGCCTTCATCTGTCCTCCTGATCTAATGAATACTGGCAGTGTGCACAGTGTTTAGATTTAAGTGACAAGTTTTCTTAGCAGTTGTGGTTTCCTTTAGCTCTTCACAGCCTTAGAATTATAGAACTGTGATGTATTTGAACGAGAATCTAATTTCCCTTTTTTTTTTTTTTTTAAAGACAGAGTCTCACTATGTCACTCTCAGTAGAGTGGTGTGGTGTCACAGCTCTCAGCAACCTCAAACTCTTGGGCTTTGGCAATTCTCTTGCCTCAGCCTTCCAGGTAGCTAGGACTACAGGCGCCTGCCACAATACCTATCTATTATTTTTTGTTGTTGTTATTGGAGTTGTCATTGTTTAGCTGACCCAGGCCAGGTTCGAACCCGCCTCCTCGGTGTATGTGGCCAGCTCCTTACCCACTGAGCAATGGGTGCCACCTAATTTCCTTCTTTTTTTAAAGAGGAAACCCACAGCCTAGAGTAGTCATTATTTGCCAAAGTTTATTTCTTAGAAGAAAGGGAGGATCTTCAGTTACCTTTTAGAATATGCCAAAAGATTGCCAAGGTCATGGTGTGCATAATTTAAACAATGATGAAGTTTATTGTCTGAATGTCAGGTTCAGTTAGGATGCTACTTACACCAACTTTGGAAATTTATATAATAGGCTGGGAGGCCATAGTGGCTGGATTCCTTGACCTTAGAGGGTTTTCTTTGTTTTTGTTTTTTTTTTTTTTACTTTTCTTAAGTCATATATACATAGATCATGAATACATTTATGCTTGTGTGGGATTCCATGTGTTGACTTTTTTGTACAAGTTGGAGTGGTTATATCCAACTAATCAAAATAGCTTATACCTCATTTACTTAATCACTGTGTTAAGACATTTGTGTTCTATACTTGATAGATTTGACTTGGACCCTTGCAATATGCTCCATAGGTGTGGTCCCACCATCCTCCCATCTCCCTCTCCTTCATCCTGGGCTATAGTTGTGATTCATCTTTCATATGAAAATGTGAATGATTATAAATTGGTTTCATAATAGTATTGAGTACATTGGATATCTTTTTCCCCTAAAAGAGCTCAGGTTTTTAAGACCAGCCAGACCAAGAACAAGACCCCATCCCCAATGAAAAAAATGAAAAAAATTAAAAAAACAGTCGGACATTGTGGCAGGTGCCTAGTCACGGCTACTTGGGAGACTAAGGCAAGTGGATTGCTGGAATCCTTGAGGAGTTTGAGGTTGCTGTGAGCTCTGACTCTCCCCAGGGTGACAGAGTGAGACTCTGTCTCAAAAAAAAAAAAAGAAAGAATGAGAAAAAAGAAAAAATTTGTATAATAGCTAATTTTTTATTTTAAGGTTCTGAAATATATTACACATTAAAGAGTATAGGTAACATATATAGTATTACATGTGCATAATTTACCACTATTATTTATTTATTACTTTTGTTACCATTATCATGTTGAATGTTAAATTTGAAGAACTTTTAACATCCCTGACTTGATGGAGTTTGAGGGAGTAAAAGTTGGTTTTAAGAATAATAATGCTTCTTCGTTCCATTGAACCATTCTGATTTCTCTTAGGCCTTTGGGTGTAGTTTCAACATATCTTTCTAAGATACTTCCATTGAAGTAGTACAGAAATTGTTTTAAACAAAGATCCTTTTATATCAGTCACTAATCCAAAATGTAACACAGTACCTGTTTATATGATGTACTCTTAACAAGATTTTGCTGTTTTGTTATCATGGGTCATTACAAAAGCTTCGTGATCCACAAAAGTAAAGAAACATAAAATCCGTGCAAACGGAAACAAATGAAACCCTCCCAGCAACACTTATAAGCCTAACAAATTGAAACTTGCACAGATGAATCAGAAAAGATGCTGTCAACTGTGCTTTTTGGAAGTGAAAGCATGGACCATGATACAGTCTGTTTCAAAACTTTTGTCGTGACCCACGTATGTACCCGTTGGTACAGGCTGATTACATTTGATTACCATGAAGGGTGGTATTCAAAGTTGACAGACTGAAAAATATTACTTGGGTTTTCAGGGGTTTGGGCTGTCTGCTGAGTTTACTAAAGAGTAATTCTAAGAGTACGAGAGGATAGAGGAGATGAGACTTGGCAAAATGAGAAGACTGTAAATGACAGAATGAGTCACCAAGAGTTGCTATCTCATTTGTCCTGAGAACCAAAGAAAACCTTCTCACTTGGAAATTGTTGCTTTTCTCTGAGCATTTGTAAATAAGAATGAAAAACAATAATAATTTTCTCAGGGAAAAGAAAATATCCTCATATTCTTAGACTTTGCTTTAAAGTTGGTGAGGCTTTTATGCTAACGTAAAATTTACCAGTAAAGTATTTTGAAACCCTTAATGTTCCTTCTCTTTCTCTTCTGAACCCACACAAAGCTAATTGTTTGAGATCTTTGTTGACATGGACAGCGCATTGAGGATAGTATATACCTTCCCCTTCTTGACACTTTGGCTTATGTACCCAATAGCAATTTCCCACCCTTTATTTAATTGGCAATATTTTTCCCCAATAAAAATATTTTTCTCCCACTGATATTATTTGCACGTTGATTTACAGTCAGCAACTCTGTTGGCTTTAAGACCTGTGTGTTGGCTTTAAGATCTGTATTTTAATGAGCCAGCAATATTTCCTTTTTATTGAGATTACATTGTATCTTTTAAAAAAAAATCATTTCCCTCTGTTTACATTTTTAAAGTGCATGCTGGATCTAAAAACTCACTGGAAAGTTCACTTTCCTATCAACTTTGTTAAAAAAAAAAAAAAGAGTTGCAATTCAGCATAGGAAAATAAAGCAATATGGGCATGTACAATGAGCTTTCTCAACTTCTAAGCATCTGGAAACCAAGATCCACGTTCCATGAGAGACCTACACATCTACTTAATGAATTCTTAGTCAGGCATTGAGATGAGATAGTGAAGACTTAGTCAAAGCTATCATCCGTTCCATTTTGGAAAATATTTAATGCCATATACCATACTTCCAGTCTTAAACGGATTTTAATTATTTTTTTTACTTGCTGAATTTCATTTTTTGTCAGTATGAGTTTGTGTTAGTAACCAAGTATTTTGGGGACTTTGTACAGTGACTCATGCCTTGATACCAGCACTTGGGAGGCCGAGGCAGGAGACCTCTTGAGCTTAGGAGTTTGAGACCAGTCTGAACAGGAGTGACACCTTATCTCTACTAAAACAGAAAAATTCGCAGTGTGTGGTGGTGGGTGCCTATAGTCCTAGTTACTCAGGAGGCTACAGCAGGAAGGTCATTGGAGCCCAGGAGTTTGAGGTTACTGTGAGCCATGATGACGCCACTATACTCTAGTCAGGCCAACAGAGTGAGATTCTGCCTCAAAAAAAAAAAAAATTATTTACAATTGATGATGTATCCAAGTTTCTTATTGAAGTATACTGCAAAGCTAATGCTAATAAGACATCTTCATACTTTTAGGCCATTAGGAAATATTATTTCCTTGTTCTTTTTTTTTTTTTAACATGATGAATACTACAGCAGAAACATAATTAAATAGCCTCTGAACACTTGAAAAGATCAATGCATTGCCCTTTTTACAATAGATAGCCAGGAGAATTAAATATTTCTGAGCTAATACTATATTTGATGGTAATGTTTGTACAATGTAACAGTTACCCCTGTTTTCTCTTTTTCTTCCCTAAAAACGAA
>CAUYRH010010961.1:0-30858 GCA_963574655.1 Perodicticus potto | reverse complement strand
AGAAGTAACATTTTAGTTATGTATCTTGGTCAACACTATGAAAGAAAACATAATTGCTCCTGCCTATCCAAATTTACTAAAGTGGCCATCTGGTATTTCTGTGTTCTCAGTTATTAATACAAGAGTATACTCAGAGAATGCTACTACTTTGCTGGTTACAATAGTCACTGTTTTAGAAAAGATAGTAGCTACCTATGCATTAGAGAATGAGAGTTTAATATTTAATTTTTCCTCCTCCAGGTCTTGTGAATGTATTCTACATTGATTTTCACGTGTTGCTAACTCACAGAATTATTTTGTTCAATTGGGTACTGTGTATAATTTATGTACATCTCCAAACACCTTACCCTAGAATATATATTCAGTATTTTTTAAATTATATACATCATCTAAGAAATCTCAACGTTGCAATGATGACCAAAGGGACTGACCCCTCTGACACATAAACGGCAATGACTTCAACAGGTCAGTGAAACATAACTTAAGGGATGACTAAAGATAGTTGCAATAGGGTATATTGTTATCTTTGTTTCTAATAAATAATTAATAGGATTGTTACACATTCCGATTCTAGTTCAAGAAGAGCTAAATGGCATTATTTTATGCCATAGCCACATAGATAAACAGGATCACAGGAATTTAATTGTGGTTCTTCAGTTTCCCTAATATAACTAATGTTATTGCAAGTTACGTTATGAACATGGAATTTTCCCAACTTGACATCACAAAATCTATTTAGGAAGAAATTAGTTTATGAACCCAGGGCTATTCCTTCAGTTAGGAAATCATTATATTATTTGTTTCTTATTAATGCATTTTTACCATTAAATTTGTTCACTTGCCTTTCTAAATATAATGTATCTAATGATTCAAAAACAAAAAGTACCATAAAGAATCAAAGTTAAAACTGTTCTCCAAGTACTTTTCTATCCTCCATTTTCCCATACTTTTGCCTCAAAATAACTACTGTGATTCCTATGTGTCTTTTTAGAATATATTTATATAGGCTTGGCGCCTGTGGCTCAACAGGCTAAGGCGCCAGCCACATATACCTCAGCTGGCAGGTTGGAATCCAGCCCGGAGTGGCCAAACAACAATGACAGCTGCAACCAAAAAATGGCCAGGCATTGTGGCGGACGCCTGTAGTCCCAGATACTTGGGAGGCAGAGGCAAGAGAATCACTTGAGCCCAGGAATTGGAGGTTGCTGTGAGCTGTGATGCCTCAGCACTCTATCCAGGGTGACAGCTTGAGGCTCTGTCTCAAAAATAAAAATAAAAAAAAGAATATATTTATATATATAGCAGCCCCAATCTTTTTGGCAGCAGGGACTGGTTTCATGGAAGACAATGTTTCCACAGACTGGGAAGAGGGAGAATTAGATTCTCACAGGGAGCACACAGCCGGGATCCCCTGCATGGGCAGTTTATAGCAGCGTGTGCCTTCCTAGGAGAATCTACTGCTGCAGCTGATGTGACAAGGCAGAGCTCGAGTGCTGATGTGAGCGATGGAGAGTGGCTGGGGACAGAGATGAAGTTTCCCTTCTGCCTGCTGCTCACCTGCTGCTGTGTGGCCCACTTCCTAGCAGGCCACAGACAGGAAAATGTCCATGGCGTAAGATTTAGGGACTGCCAATGAAGAAACCAAAACAAATACATTATTTTCTAACATTTTATTGTTATCTATATCTTTGTATTTATGTGCTCTGCTTCAATGGATTCAAATAGGAATTGAATATATTTGGAAAAATAAAAAAAAAATTGGATGCTTGAGTCTGTACTGATAATGTGGAGCCTTTATTCTGACATTATTGTTTCCCAAACTATACAATATAACAACTGTTTCCATGGTATTACTCTTGTCGTAGATGTTATAACTAGTCTGGAGATAAAGAACATGGGATAATGTGCACAGGTTATATGTAAATGCTGTGTATTAAGCCATTATTTAACAAAGGACTTGAGCACCCTTTAATTTTGGTGTCTCTTGGATCCTAGAATCAATCTCTTAAGGATTTCAAGGAATGACTGTATGATATTCACACCATTCTGTACTTTAAATTTATTTATTTCTACATCAGCACATACAATTTCACCACATACTTACACCATTAGATAGATATAAAGCATTTATGTATATATATTGATTCCAGTCTTAATGTATTACAATGAACTGAATAAATTTAAAAATGCATCATTTCACATATTAATATTATAAACATGCATTTCTATATGTAAAATTGCTCTTCCAAGGTATACATTTTTTTGGGGGGTAGGGCTGGGATTGAACTCACAACCTCTGATATATGAGACTGGGGCCCTACTCCTTTGAGCCACAGATGCCGCCCCCAAGGTATACATTGTAAAATGGATTGATTTTAGAAAGGAACTTTTGGTAAGTTTTGACATTAGTTAGTGATTGTACCAGCAAAATGAGTGCCTGTTTCCCACAGACTCACTGATAAAATATGTTGTCATATTACAGAGATTTATTTCTCTCTCTATCTCAAAAATATTGGATGAAAGTTTGCACTAACATCTCTGATCCTGATGTTTCTTCTGGGTTTTGTTTCACCTCCTTTGAACACTGCTATATTCTGGAAAAAAAATTATGAACCCCAATTGAATTTCTCCCTCAAAGAAATGTGATTTCCTCTTTCAGCAAAATGGTCTTCCCTTTCATTAATTCTTTTTAATTGTATGTTTGATTGCCATTGATATTATATATGACTAAATTACATTCTATTACATCATTTTGACTTGTTTGTGAACTCCAATTATACATGTGCTATCCACTTTTGCCTGCATTCTGCATCTATCATTTATTCTCTTACACTCTTTAACTTTTATTTTATTTTCATTTTCTTCTGCTTGATGTTTTTTCCTTTCCACTCTCTGCCTTCTACTGTGTTTTCTAAGGGCCCTTCCCCTGGTGCTCCTTCCGAGTTTGTCTTTTTCACTATAAGCTGTGGGAATTTTTTTCTACTTTTTAATTCAATTCTCTCTGTATTCCTGTTTATGGCCTCTATTTTTATCATAATCTTTCTTTGCCTTTTGTTTCTGTGTGATGGTCTTCCCTTACCAAAATGATCATTTTAGTAAAATCTTAATTCATTGGAAAATATATGACTAAAATTTGAATTTTCTCTGTGGTACTATTTTTCTCTGGTTACCTTGTCTGTTGGTAGGATTCTCTGTTCTTTTTCTTCTTTTTCTTTTACTTACATTTCTTTATAATTGTAGTATGTCATTTCCTTTATTATATTATTCAACACTATATATTTTAAATATGCCTGGTCTAGACATTTGTATTCATTTTCCTTATATGAGAAGTGGCCCAGTAATCTACTAGGCAGGGGGGTTTCTATATACTAAAGACTGAACTTCACCTCTGCTGCTACAAGCAGTGACTGAATGAATTGTTCGTGATTCACTGCACAGCTCTAAGTCCTGAGCAAACTCACTTGCATTAAATCTTCCTCTGCCTTTTCACTCATCCAAGTGCTCACATTTTGTTGTTGTTGTTGAAAACAAGAGATACACATTTAGAAAATTTATTTTTCTTCTAATTGTTACTGCCCATCTAGGTTTATTGCTACTACTCAAGAAAAAGCTAATTCACTGAAATAGCAGATGTTGCAACAGAGAAGGTGTTCAATATCACAAACATTGTGTAAGGAGATGGGAGGAATTTATTAAATTCATAACCCAAAACATTTGGATGAAGGACTTTTAAAGGTAACTTGGTGAACAAAAGGATAGGCAATGAGTCTTCTAACTGGGGGCAGAATCATGGAGAGTAAAAATTGTCTTCTTTATGGAGTCACTTCTTGGGACTGAATATTCTGGACTGGTATTCTGGAATGCAATACCAGTCATTTTGTCTGTATTGGCCACCGGTGTGAGTGGGTCAGCCATTCCACTATAATGCAGTGCCTGGAAGATGTCTCAAAAACTTGTCTTAGGTTTCAGAAGGGTGATATCATCAATGGGGAACATAAAGAATCTTTATGATCATCAACTGTGTGACTCCTGTACAGTTATTATAGAACAAAGAACTAGGGAACAGTGGCTGGTCATTATCATTATTTTTAGCTACACCCACATTTTTGCAAAGGTAAAGGAAAGTTTCATAATTTTATTAAATAATGTTCTCATGCCCTTACGGTCATTATTTATACTTCTCTACCTATTCTCTCACATAGTTTTTTTCCCAATCATAAACATTGTGATAGGATTTAGACATAATTTGGTGTCTGTGCATTAGATTTGACTCCTATTTCAGGTAAAATTGAATGTGCATGTTTTCACTTCAAAGGATGTGCATGAGAAAAAGTGCAAAATACTCACATGGATAGTCATGCTATGCTCGCGATCCAACCTATATTTCTATTTGAAGATTCTACTGTTTTCATAAACCTATCACAGCCTCTTCCTAATATTATATGCACTCACTTTGATAGATATCTTCAAAGACTACTTCAAAAAGGAAATTTAAACAACCATCAGAATGGATATACCAATATTCTATTTACTATAAATAGATACCAGATATGAGTTTTCACAATCATCATTAAGAACAAAAGCTACTGCCATACTCTACATTATTTATTTTTATAACAGACTAAACTTTTTGCATCAAAACTTATTAATTCTCCTTTTTTAAAAGAAATTATTCCATTAATATGAGGGTACAGATAATTAGGTTAAAATACTTGCGTGTGCTAGCTGAAGTCCTTGTAGTTGTGCCCTCACCCAGGAAGTGTGCCTCGTACACTCACCTTGTGTCCATTAGGTGGGAGCCCACCAATTTCCCCCTCCTGACTTCTCCTCCCTCTTTTCCCCTTCCCCCAACTTGAATTAAACTGAGTTTTTCTCTTATGTGGGCATGTATTCATTTGTTCACTATCTTCATGTTAGTATTGAGTACGTTGGATATTTGCTTTTCCATTCTTATAATACTTTTTACTAATGAGAATGTTCTCCAACTCTATCCAGGTCACACAAAAGATCTAAAGTCCTCATATGTTTTTGGCTGAATAGTATTCCATGAAATACATATACCACTGAGTATAAAATATTAATTATTCTTCTTATATGCATACAACCTTTTCCTTTCTACTTCAGCCTTTTAATTAGCATTTAATTCAATTTTCCCTCCAGTTGGTGGCCAGTTTCTCCTCCCCTTCAGAGGCACCTTTCCACAAGAGTTGTTTACATTGTAAAATTCATATCTTCATTTTTACCTTCCATTTATGCTTTCTCTCACTTGAATCTAGCTTCGTCTCAGAGTTCTTGAGTTAGTTAATAGATATAGTCATGTATGGCTTAACCGCAGAGATCCATTCTGAATAATGATGCATCGTCAGGTGATTTTTGTCATTGTGAAAAAATTGTAGAAGGTACTTACATGAAAAGTATAGACTACTACATACTTCTGGTTATATGTGCGGCACGTCACTGCTATGCGGCAAACTCGTACAGCATGTTATTGACTTGAACCCCGCAGAGGACTGTAAAACAATATGTTACCTTATTATTTCATTATTATTACTGATGAATCATTTTGATGTACATTGTTATATATTTGTTACTCACACTAGAGTGTATTTGCCTAATTAGTGATTATAAAATATATAATCATTTCATGACCATTAAGTATTTATATATCTAAACATATTTACACACAGAAAGTGTACAGTAAAATGTGGTATAAAAGATAACAAATGGTACACCCATGTAGAGCATTTACCATGACCTTGCAAGACTGGAGGTTGATCTGAAGGAATCAGTGAGTGGCGAGTGAATGTGGAGGCCTTATTACTGAACACTACTGCAGCTCTCATAAATTAATGAATCAAATCAGATCATGCTAGTACGGATCAATGATTTTTTTTAAATCAAAATTAGATGGCATGCTTTACTAGCAACCACCAAAACAAGCAAATGAAAATAAAAAACAAAGTCTCTATTAGTAGTTAACTGATTATAGAACTGTTGATAAATATAAAGTACCTATATTTATATGTATATGCACACAGGAAAAGAAAAACAGCCACAGATGTGAAGAAAGGGCACGTTAGTCTTTCATCTTGGAATATATTTCTGTAGGAATAATTATAATTTTATATTAGCAAATAGAGAATTTGGGGTCTGTGTCTTGTTGACAAAGGTAGATATGCTTTAAAATGTTTGAGAGCAAATGTAGTTTCAAATTATTTGTCAATAATCACATTACCATTTTTTGTAATCGCTCTATTTATTGATTAGTATTTTTATGACATGTTAGGAAATCTAGTTTGTATTGCTTTTTTCATTTCAATTTGATGACAATAGACATTCTTTAGAGATCAGGCATATAGCTTAACCAATTGCCATGTTTTGCACATTCTCTTTATATACATATAGTTTGCTATTTTCTGCATCTTTTTGCTGGATGATTGTTCAATATCTTTAAACATTGAGTTGGATTTTCCTTCTTCAAAGAAATGCTCTCTTCCTGCCAAATCTTGGTTAGGTCCTCCTGTGATAATCTCTTTTCAACCTTGCCGTTGTTTTCAGAGCTAATTGCAATTTGCAATCACAAATACATGGTGTATGCTCAATAATTCCCTAATAGAATAAAACACATCAAATAATAGAAAGTTATAAATTGTATTCAATAGCAGACTGCAAGTGGTGCATTGGACAGTAGACATTCTTTTCCTGGAATTTATCATACAGCTACTAAGTCATGCTTTCTTGCAAGTAAGATGGAGGCATTATGTAGATATTAAGACTTCATTATTTTCATCTGATTTCTATTTTTTATTTATAAAAAGATTATATTGGCTTGGTGCCTATAGTTCAGCTCCTAGGGTGCCATCCAAAACCACACAGGGTGGAGGTTTCAAAACCAGTTTGGGCCTGCTAAACACAATGACAACTACAACAAAAAAATAGCTTGGCATTGTGGCAGGTGCCTGTAGTCCCAGCTACTCGAGAGGCTGAAAGAGAATCTCATAAGCCAAAGAGTTTGAGGTTGCTGGGAGCTGTGACAACACCACACTCTACTGAGGGCGACATAGTAAGACTGTCTCAGAAAAAAAAAAAAAAAAAAAAATATATATATATATATGTATATATATATTCACAAGACAATGAATACTTTTTCATTACTATAACTGATGAATAATTTTAGTGTACATTTATATATATTTGTTACTCACACTATAGTGTATTTCTCTAACTAATGATTCTAAAATAATTCATTTCATGACCTGTAAGTTTTAATAATGATGTTCTTGCTGAACTATCCACTATACACATTTTAATGTTTCAAAAATATGGGAGGGAGGGACCCAAATTGAGTATATTGAAGTTATTTTTAAATTTCTTTATTATTAAGATTTTTTTTTTGTTTTTGGAATCGAATAAGCCCCTTCACAATGCTTTTTAGGAGGCATTAAAAGATATTCAAACAATTATGTGCTATTAAGTAAAAAATTAATTAGCAAGAAAATTGCACCATTAGTACATTTAAATTCTTAACTTCATGTAATAAGCAAAGGTTACCTTTCTACCACAACATTGAAATGTAACATTTATTATAGTTACACTCACTTACAGTTAAAAAGGATTTTAGTTACGTTCTTTTTTTACTGTCTCTAAAAATGCTTAAATTTTAGCTGTGCTCTAAGATAAAGAGCATCGAGGCAAATGTTAAAGTTAGAAGTTTCAAAAAAAATTTTTAAAATTGTCTCTCATAAACAATGTACGGAAGTGATTTTTCACACAAAATGGAATATAAACAAAAATATACGTATGTATTTTAAAATATGTTTTGTGTCTCATATAATTTTGTAATTAATGAAAAAGTCTTGTCTAATCAAGCTGAATATTCTGTTGCTTTTTAGATATGTTTGGCCTATATTAAGTATTACATTTACTTCAACCTGTCATCTCTCTATATATGGCTCAGAGGCAGAATTTTCAGTATCTTTATATTAATTATGAACATTAATAAAAAATTATCATTATCATTGATGAAAAATAAAAACAAATTCTCTTGCCAAACTCAAAGACGTATCAACAGCCCTTTTCAATCAGCAAAACATATTAAGATTATTTGAATATTATTGGTAGTAGCAAGACTTTGTTTTGCTTTTTTTTATCACCCTCAGTAGAGTGTTGTGGCATCACAGCTCACAGCAACCTCCAACTCCTGGGTTTAGGCGATTCTCTTGCCTCAGCCTCCTGAGTAGGTTGGACTATGGGTGCCCACCACAACACCCGACTATTTTTTGTTGCAGTTGGACCA
Source organism: Perodicticus potto (assembly GCA_963574655.1). NCBI lineage: Eukaryota > Metazoa > Chordata > Mammalia > Primates > Lorisidae > Perodicticus > Perodicticus potto. The sequence continues at coordinate 22,562 of CAUYRH010010961.1, read as the reverse complement.
GGGCTGGGTTTGAACCTGTATATTGGGCGGGCACCCTACTCACTGAGCCACAAGCACCACTTATAGTAGCAAGACTTTGGAAGGCCTGTTATCTACAATCAATGCACAGTGCTTCCTCTCCTTTTTAGTCTCCATCAGACGGTCTGTCTTCAAAAGTTGTTTATGTCTTTTATTCTGATTGTAAGTTCACAGTCCTGGCTATACCTAAACATGTAAGTATTTTTCTACTACAGCTGAGGAGCTGAATGTTGTTGAAGAAAATCACATCAATGTGCTGAACGAACTGTCTTATAGTATATTAAGACCTCAAACCTCAAATGCACTGAAAACTTCTAAGCAATCACTGTACAGTCCTATAGTAATGTTGCTTTTTCTAAATCATTTCAAACTTTCTCCAATATCCTCTACACACTTTTCATTTTTCTATGATGACTTTATCACATATTACACATATAAAAACTGCTACTAGGGGGAAAACGTGCTGCTTATCAATTTCATTATCCTACCTACCTGCACTTTCCACTTAAATAATGAAGGGGTTTTAATTGGCAACTTTGCCATTGCAGCCCTGGGTCCTCACCAAATTTGTCTTCTCAAGGATGTAGGTATTAAACGGAGGATGCCAAAAATGCATACACATTTTAGGAAAGGAAAAAAAAAAACTATTAAAATTGTAATATTCAATAAATACCAATAACAAAAGTTGAATACAAATCTTACTGTGCATGACTTGCAATTAACAGAAGTCCCACGTGACTTGGGGATCACAAATTTAACATTGTTTTTTAGTTTTTTTTCTTTTTCCTTTCTTTTCCTTTGAGAAAATAGGAATTGTGATGGAATTGTCAAGAAATGTATGGCATTGCCATGTAATGGTTGAGGAGGTACGGGGATGGTTGGAAGACCCATTTGGGTAATCCTGTAAGGCCATATTGAATTGAGGGTGCCTCGTCTTCTCTTCTCCTCACTGTGTTATCTTCACACTCACTTTTATTCCCATCTCAAGGCATTCACATTGGTTGTTTTTTTCCACTTGGCATATCTTTCCCCAGGTATTTTCTGCTCAAAAGTACCATCTTCAGAGAGGTCATCCCTAATGAATCTAAGGAGGGTAGAACCTCCCATCGCCCCCAACCCAGTCACCCACACACTCAAGACTGCTATGCAATCTTTTATTTTGTTTTTTGAATTAAATAAAATTAATATGGGGGTACAATTTTTACCTTATATTGCTCTCACTTCCAGGGTAAAGTTCCATTTATAGAGCTCGCCCAGGGGGTGTGTTATATATCTTCACAATGTGCACAGTAGGTGAGATCCCGCCTCACGCCATCCCGCTATGCATCTTCATAGATAGTTTCAGTCCTCTAAATTGTCTTGATTATGTATTTGTTTATCTATTTTAGCTTTCTTTCTTTTTTTTTCTTTAAAAGAATTTTTCATAGTTTCTGTCTTTTTCCTGGTGTGCCCAGATCAGTGCCTGGAATATTGGCATAGATGCTCAATGAATGTTTGTGCAATGGTTGACTGATCCTTTCAATATGACAATACGTAATCTGATTTTACGGATTGTGTTATCATCTTCCTCCTTATCATCATCATGACTATCAATACCATTATTATTTAAAGTCTAATTTTTGTACAGCAAAATTACACATGCCAGTATTGATTTGCCAATGTATTGTATCAGGACCCAGAATTACAGAAGTGAATAAGATTTTCCTATTCTTACAGAATTTAAAGTTTGATGGATGACACAGGTAAGTAAAGGGAAAATGACAGAATGGGATATTTTATTTTATGATTTTACTCTTATACCAGATATTCACTCGATTCCTAATATGTGTGTCAGGCATTTGTCCAGGTGCTAAGGATACAGTCGTTAGAAAGGTAACTCCAACTATGTAACTCAAATTCTAATGAGGGTAACATAAAATTATATATACATATATAAAAAACTTTGAAAAGTTTCCTGCATATCCTCATTACACATCAATCTCTTGTAAATTGTGACACACAAGTCACATCAGTGAACTTATTCATCTCTGCATAAACTAATAACCTTACAGTTATGAACTACAAAAATGAGCATAACATTCCGCTATGTAATAGCCACATAAAGCTCCTGACACTAAGCTGAGCTTCTAGCTAGTTTCTGTCCTATTCTGTATAACTGCTGTGAACATTTTTCTAGAGTCATAAAATTTTATGGTCAAGAAGAACATTTTTATAATGTCATTATTTACTATTAACACTTTGTAGGTTATTTGGTCTCACTAGACATCTGTCTGGCAGAATGCCCAAGGAAATATATAATGGTGTAGGTATGTCTGGAGGTGAACATGAGGAGAACATTAGCTATTTTCCTAAGGCACAGCACGTGATGTTGATTACACTGAACAAGTTATGGACAACAGGAGCCCAGTGGGAATCTCCCAGTCAAGACCCAAATGTGGTGAAGCCAAGTCGGGAGCAGACTGCATGAGGGAAAGGAAACAGTGCAGTCATCCTAGAAGGTGAAAAGGTCCTGCTTACACAGCTATGATTTAATAAAAAAGAAAGGTCCGGCTTCACTTCATCTTTACTGTAAGTCTCATGTCTATTTTAGGCATGTGTGTGTGCACGCATGAAGGATTATATGTTCAAGAAAGGAAGAAGGAGAAGAAGGAAGGAAGGGACAAGGGAAACAAGAGAAGGAAAATGCATGTAAAATGAGAGATGAAGAAAGTCTTCAGGCAAATCAAATTATTTACTCTCCAAACTGATACATTTTTCTTTGGTCGTTATGACCTCTCATTATCTAGGGCTAATAAGTGTACATATCTAATACGTAAGTGGTAATTTTAAAATTGTAGGTAATTTAAAAAAAATAAACTATGTATCAAGTGTTGGAGGACGTGTTCATATCGATGCAAAAAAAAATAACCATTGCAGGTCATTATAGTTGGTAAAACATATGGATAATATGGCTATATGCTATCCTAATTTTTGCTGAATTTATGTTTCTTAGACTCTGGTCCAATAGCCACTTATCAATATATTGCACTTTATGAATTATAATAAGGTGAAGTAAGTATTTAGTAATAATGCTAACCAGGAACTATGTTGACACTTCCTCAAGCTGTTTGTTTGCTGAAGGGGCTTAGAGAATTCTGATACCAAAAACATTTTCTGAATGTCTATTCAATTTTCTGATTGGGAAATGCTATGCTGAAACATGTTATATTTCTAATTAGAATTGATAGAAGAAATGCTTTTGCATTTCAACTCAGTTTTATCAATTAACAAAGCAACGGGCATGAAAGTTAAGGTAGGACACTTTTTACTCTATTCTTACCAATTGAGGCACCAAACCAAACAATTAATAATTGTGTTGTTTCAAAATAAGTTTCCGTTTTTGAAAATTGAAACCTCTCTTCTAGTCAGTGTAACATTGAATTAGAAAGGATTTAAACAAAAGATAATTTCAAGTTCAGAGATAGAAAGAGAGAATGTTAAAGTAGTTTGCGTTAGAACATTGGATATAGCAGTGATTTTTAACACTGATGTACATTAGACTCACCTGGAAAACTTTAGACTGAAATGTGGGCCTTGTCTCAGCATAATGAAATCAATTTATTCACAGGCATGTGGATATTAAGCAACAATATTTTTATGACATATCCCTGTGATTATAAAGAGTACTCAGTACTAAGAATCACTGTAATACAATACGGTAAAAACGTTGTTTCCATTATGTATAATGCAAATAAAAATGTCCACCCTAATTGCTTTTAGTTTTATTAATTTATTTATTTAAAGTATAATTAAACTTTGGTTTAGTTTGCTCCAAACCTACATTTAATGTTCTCCCAACATATACTAAAGAAGTGTTCACTGATTGCAAAATATCAGAAAGTATAGTTCAGGAAGGTGCGTTGGGTATAGTTTAGAAAGATCAGAGAATATAGTCGAGGATATAGAGTTTAGGAAGGTGCACTGGGGCCCTACCTTCTTAAACTGAGGAGCTAAAAATGGAGTTATCAAGAAAGAAGTATTCGGTCCATAACTAGGCATTTATGTAGCAACATTTATTAGAGGCCAACTGATCAAAAATGACAGAAAATCATCCATCTAGTTAGTGTATGTGCATCTTCAAATGTGAATAAAATCTGATTTGAGCAGCTGTGTTACTATATGCACATCTAGTATTGCTAATAATATGGTAAACATAGCTATGGTCCAAAGCAGTTCTAAATGAGATTTAGAATTTCCAAACATTAAATGCCTTGTGAAGGCTACGAATCAGAAGCACGCTACATGATGCTAGGCTTTGTATTTGTGACTGGAAATGTACTCTGTTGGGATTAGAAAATATAATGCTGTCACACTTCAGGGCCCAGATGCTTTGCTGACGCCCGGCTTCCCAGACCACCTGTTTTCTCTGCTCAGACGCACTCTAGTTTGTCATTCATGAACGCCCTGTGCACACATTTGGCAGTTTGCTGGCCCACTGTTTTGGCAGTTTTCCAAATATTACAAGTGTACAAATAGGTACACTGAGCTTGACCATTCTTACGTGTAATGGTTTGAAAATTCGCTGAAAACCATCCCTCATCTCTATAAGCAAGGACTTATCACCAAGGCAAATTTCCTAGGCCAAAATAATTCTACCTAAAACCTATTCATCCAAGGATTTTAAATGAGATTGCATATGACGTTTATAAATACCTTACATCAACTTCATGGCATTAAAACACAAAGAAATTAGAAGACTTACTGACACAATGTCATTTTTTTCCCTGTAACTCTCAGAAACACAAATTATAAGAACATGGAATTAATTTTTCTGTAGCACTGAATTGTTGATTCAGCCATTCCAATATCATTTAGGAACACAATAAAACAAAGAGTGAACAAAGAGTAACTTGTTTTTTTTTGCTACGAGAGCTGTAACTAACTTTGTCCAGGGATTGTTAATGAAAGCTGGCATTTCTTTTCAAGGATATGCATCTTACAGTGTATGCTACTTTTATATAAAGAAAAGTCAAGGCCATATTTAATATCTAAAATCCTTTCAATAGTAGAATATCTATTGAGACTTACTTTTCAGGCAAACCTTTAATTTTGCAACATAATAACATCTTAATTATTAATAAAATGTAGCAAATAAAACAAGGCATTGCAGTTAAGTAATTGGATAAAAGAAGCATGGTTAACTAAGTCATAAATCCCAAAATAATCTGGTAAAACCACAAAGCACTCAACTCTATCTTTGCCCAGAGGGGTTAGAAGAAGGCTATTAAGAAAATGTTTCACATGCTGATCATTTCAAAATTATAACATACAAAGCATTCGCCAGTAAGTAGTGTATACAAAGCTCAGTTAAGAGTAAGATATGTTTCCATAAAGTTAAGTGCCCACATTCTGCTGGTAAGATGCTTGTGTGCATTACAAGGGCTTGTGCACACTCACAAGCACACACACGTGTACACGTATACACACACAAACCGGGTGCATCGTGAGAACATAAAAGCAATTATATTTTTAAAAATACACACTCCTAAATGCAGGGGAGAGGGCTACACGACACAACTCTTGGACATAGTTGAATCTTTTATTTAGAAAACACCTGCTGAGTCTTTTTACTTGAGTAAGGTATGTCCCTTTTGCCCATCTCTCTACTGGGGCTAGGATTGGAGTGCTTGTCACACACCCCCAAACTACACTTCTTGAATAATAAACCAACTTGAGATTTTGTTTTTTCCATGAATGATACACAATACACATCTTTAAGAGTGATCTTAAATGGGGAATAGGGAGAACATTCGAATTGAGAGGCAGGATCTGGGGAGAGCAGATCAGATGCTTAGATGCTGGACAGTAGGTTGTGATCAGGAAGGTACAAGGGAAGTGAGAGATTTCTGGGATCAGAGACAACTGAGGGACTCTTAGGTGTATTTACTCTCTCGTGGTTGCTTGAGCTTTCCTAGGATATCTCTCTAATCATCCCAAACTTTACCATTACAGACCAATGACGCCATGAACTGTAATGATCCCAGTAGTTTGCAAAAAACAGAGAAAAGCAGCTGGTATATGCTGAAGCATTGACGACAGAGGAGAGCTGCAGTGGACCACAAGGACACCCCATCAGGCATAGCAGATAATGGGGAAGAAAGCTGGGTACACACACATTCAGAAGCAGATATGAGTTATTCCCGAAAAATACAAACAGAATAGGATTACATTTGAATGTAGCTGTAAGAAGGCTGGCACCAACGTGAGCTGCTAGATGGAGACAAATTAGCAAAGGAACATTCCAAAAATTCCAGAGAAGGCACCAGACTTCTCATGATACATGGAATCTAGGGCTTGAATCACTATTATTACTATTATCATTATTATGATTATTATTTGAGACAGTCTCATTATGTCACCCTCGGTAGAGGGTGTGGCATCACAGCTCACAGCAGTGTCTAACTCTTGGCCTTAAGTGATTTTCTTGCCTCAGCCCCCCAAGCAGCTGGGATGGCAGGTGCCCGTTACAACGCCAGGCTAATTTTCTTTGTTGTTGTTGTAGTTATCATTGTTGTTTAGCAGGCTCAGGCCGAGTTCGAACCTGCCAGCCCCGGTGTATGTGGCAGGTGCCCTAACGGCAGAGCTACAACCCCCACGCCAAGGGTTTGAATTATTTTATTGGGAGTTGATATGAACTTTTAGGATGTTAAAAAGTATGTTTTCTGATAAAGACTATGACAGAATTAAAGTGCACTAAAGCAGCAGAAAAAACACAGATGTTTTAGAGTCAAACAAAATCTGCAGTTATTTCCTAGCTCCATTTATATGCCAAGTGGTATTAGGGAAGCGAACAAACCTTTCTGGGACATATTTCTCACCTATTAAATGAGATTAATAATGCTAACTTTGTTGGATAGATGTGTACAGCAAATGTTTTTAAAGCACCTGGCATAGCTCAGGCACTGAATAAATCTTAGTCCCCTTTCCTAATTGCCCTATCCATCCTGCTCTCCAATAAGGGCTCTAGGACACACAGGCATTGATTCCAATTAAAAGTCAAAAAGTTGGGTGTGTTTTTTTCTTTCCTCAAAAATATTGGCTTTGAGTTGGCCCTTGAAAAATAATAGGTAAAAGTACTTTCAGATATGCAGTTATTGGAGGAACATATTTAAACGATAAGAAAACTTAATGTTATATTCCTGGATGTCCTTAAAGGTGAGAAGTGTTCACGGAAGAGGCAGAAGATAGAGAGGTGGAGCTAAAATACAGATTTGTATGCGTGAAACTATTATTGCTATATTATTAGTATATATTACATAATATAAACTATAATTATATAATAATATTATTATTATATATTAAAGTTATTTTATATCTTTTGTAATTGCAGAATTCAAATGTGAATATTTATAATCTTTGCCAACGGGTCTTATGCCTGTGAAGATATTACTTTGTACAGTAAGGGAGAGAAAAACAGAAGAGCTTTCCAAAGAGACAAAGTGGTGGGAGGATACCACGCACTGTTGCTGGCTTTGCAGACAGAGGAAGGGGAGCTATGAGCCAGAGGATGCATGTGGCCTCTAGAAGGTGGAATGTCTTCACCTACTGCCAGGAAGAAAAGGAGGACCTCATTCCTGCTACCACAGGAACTGGATTTTTCCCAAGAAGGTTAGAAACAAATGCAGCTTATTGACATTTAAAGTTTAACTCCTTAGATCAGTACAGAACTTCTGACGTGCACGACTGTTAACAGACTGTTTTAAGCAACTGAATTGTGGTGGCTTATTGAGATAGCAATTCAGGCAGTCTCTGAGTTAGAAACATCTGACTGACATACAATCACATTTAAAAATGGAGGCTATTATAGGTAATAGGCAAATGGACCTGTTCCAACTTTCATACAAATTCAACTTAAGAACAAACCCACATCCATGTAAACGTAAAAGAGGTAAAGTCTCCATCTTTTTTTAAGGCTGCCTAATATTCCATGGTTTAGATATACCACAATTTCTAAGGGTTTCTAATTCTATATGAAATCAGCACATTGTCCCTCATAAATGCATTCATGTATACATTACATGATCTATGTGTTTATGATTTAATAAAATAAAATAAAATAAAACCCTACAGAACCTATCTTGTTTGTAACCTGGGACTGACTATAGAACACTACATTTTGTGGGGCATGAATTGAATGGTAGAGAGATGTTGACCTTGAATTGTTTCCCAGTGTTAGTGGAGGGGACAGAATTATGCTGTACTACAATGCCCCTTTTCCCCTCCCCCCTCACAAATGGTTATTTAGTAACACTCAGGAAATATTTTATGAGGGTTGCTAGAGGGAAATAAAGCAAATTTCAGTGACAATCTCTTGGTAGGTAGTCTGATGAGGTCACAGCATAGTATTAATTCAATGGCATAAGAGTAAAGAAAACAAAATATAATATCCCAGAGATAACATAACATACTAAAATCAAATGTCAAGAGGTTGATGCTATAAAGAAATGCTGAGAACATAGCAGCATTCATTAAGAAAATCTTCCTACAAAGTACATGTTTTGGGCTCCAATAAACAATCTGGTACAGGTATCTTTGTTATATTGTGATTTTTGGTCTTCTGGGTATATACCAAGTAAAGAAATTATAGGATCAGGCTCAGTGCCTGTGGCTCAATGGGCTAAGGTGCCAGCCACATACACCTGAGCTGGTGGGTTCGAATCCAGCCCGGGCCGACCAAACAACAATGACGGCTACAACCAAAAAATGGCTGGGTGTTGTGGCGGGCACCGGTAGTCACAGTTACTTGGGAGGTGGAGGCAGGAGACTCGCTTGAGCCCAGGAATTGGAGGTTGCTGTGAGCTGTGATGCCACAGCACCCTACCCAGGGTGACAGCTTGAGGCTCTGTCTCAAAAAGAAAAAAAAAAAAGAAATTATAGGATCAAATGGCCGGTCTATTTTTAGATCTCTGAGTATTCTCCAAATGTCTTTCCAAAAAGGAAAGTATTAGTTTTCATTCCCACCAGCAATGTAGAAGTGTTCTCTTTTCTCCACATCCACCCCAACATCTCTGGTTTGGGGATTTTGTTATGTGGTCTAATCTTACTGGAGTTATATGATATCTCAAGGCAGCCCAATTCATATTTTCTAAATCATTGAAGAAGCCCAAGTGCCCATAGATCCACAAATGGATTAACAAATTGTGGTACATGTATACCATGGAATATTATGCAGCCTTAAAGAAAGATGGAGACTTTACCTCTTTCATTTTTACATGGATGGAGCTGGAACACATTCTTCTTAGCAAAGTATCTCAAGAATGGAAGAAAAAGTATCCAATGTATACATCCCTACTATGAAGCTAATTTATAGCTTTCATATGAAGGCTATAACCCAATTACAGCACAGAAGATGGGGAAAGGAGTAAGGGAGGGAAGGGGGGGGAGGGTGTGTGGAGAGAGGGTAAATGGTGGGATCACACTTATGGTGCATCTTAGAAGGAAAAGGTGAAACCTACTAAATGCAGAACACAAATGTTTTCACACAATAAACGAGAAAATACCATGAAGGTTATGTCAAACAGTTGGATGAAAATATTTCAGATCGTATATGAAGCCCGCACACTATATCTCATGATTGCACTAAGGTACACTATGATTTAATAAAAAATAAAAATTAAAAAAAATCCCAACTGTTGTCTCATGTTGTCTTAGCCTAGTGCTGGGAATCTCAATACTAAATTGAATCAATAAGGCACAAATGGGAGATAACTTCTCTGTCTTTGAACAAAAGCCTGGATCCCAGGGCAATAAAGTATGAAGTCAAACATGGTCACTGTGGATGACATAACAATGGATGTTGCCATGGGTTACCATTTTCAAGCTTACCCTTACTCTTGCTACGAATGTGTAGTGGCTCTCCAGGTATATGGTTGGGTTCAAACTGTTAAAAAAGAGTAGGGTTCTTTTCTCTGCACAAAATTCATGCGTCCTAAAGTTTCTTTGTGTCTGTGGACAAGATATTCAACAGGGCTTCCTTTCCTTTTCAATTCATGGATTTTTAAGCAAATGGAAGTGTGTGGTTTACAACTAGTGCTCCCCTGGGATGTTGTAGAGAATGAACTCGAGCCCAAACATCAGACACTGATTTCTCAGACCTGACAGGTAGGGCACACAATTCTAAGTTTAACTTTTTGTGATATTTTACTTCTTTGTGTAGAATAGTCTTGTTAGAAAAGGTAGGTGTCACTACTGAAGGTCCTCTTTCGACGTCTGGTTAGGAAATGTGTCCAGTAGAGTACTCAATAGCTGCAGTTATTTATGATGATCATGGGAAATACCAGCCTATCTAGAAAGTTCCAACATTCCTGACCTCCATACCAGAAGTATCCAAACTTTTGGTTTCTTGGCCACGCAGGAAGTAGAAGAGTTACGTTGGGACACACATTCAATACACAAACATTAATGAAATCTGATAAGCAAAAGAGAGATGTATGCCTAATGGTAGTGCTATCTTCCACCAGGGATATGCCAAACGGTACTGACATAATGCCTATGTGTCACCAGGGCTTGAGGATTGGAATCTCCTCAAAGCCCTGGACAAGGTCATTTCTTAATTAGAGCTCAATGATTTTTGGCAAGCAAGACTACAATGTTTGGATTTTCTGGGAGGGCAAGGTGAGCTGACCCCCTTGGCTCAGGTGTTCAAGAAAAGGCTATGCAACAGAAAACAACCTCAGCCATGTTCCCTTACCTGATTTCTACTGCAATAGAAAAGGTAGCAAGCCTTGTGGAACTTTCATGTAGTTACAGCTATTCCAGATGCTGAGGCAATAGGATCCCTAAAGTCAAAGAGTTGGATGTCACTGTGTGCTAGGCTGAGGCCATGATACTCTAGACCGGACTATAGAGTGAGATTCTGTCTCATGAAAAATAATAAAACATAGAAATAAAGAAATAAAATTTGCTAAGTACAGTTTCCAAGAGCAAAATTAGGGTGAGAGGTCAGTAGGCACATGGAATAGGGGACTACATAAAGGAGGATATTTATTGTGGCTTCTGTTTGGAGGATCAATGAGTCATGACCTGTGGGTTTGGGATTTGATCCTTATGAGATTGCCAGTTGATCTCATGGGTAGGGGTTTTTCAGAGATGTCTGGTCCATGGCACGTTACTGATTGGGGCAAGGGAATAGTGGCCCAGATTGAAGGACCCAAATGAAAGAGATGGTGGGATCACTCTGTATTTCGTGATGTGCATATGAGAAGCCTGATTGTAGTCAAGAATTCACTGTATGGGCAGTTAACAGTGACTACAAGAATTTATAATATCAAAGGGTCACAGTTACATAAAATCCAAAGGCTTGACTAATACAGGTTTTAGGAATAAAATTTCCCTATGAGAGAATAATTTCTATAGTTGACACCTAATTTAGGTGTAAAATTTCAAAACTAGAAATGAAGAAAAAAGTAAAAATGAGCGGTAAGTTCCCAACCAATGGTTTCCTCCATTTATATATTGAGAGAGTCTTGTTTTGTTGCCCTTGGTAGAGTGCTCTGGTATCAAAATTTACGGCAATCTTCACATTTTTAAAAACAAACATACAAACAAACAAACAAAAAACGAACCTATTCCCTCAGCTGGGACCCTTGGTGCCTACATAACATCCAACATTTTTTTATTCTTCAGATATGGGGATCTCACTAGTTCTCAGGTTGGTTGACAATTCAGAAGCTCAGACAATCCAACTGACCAGGACTCCCAGAGTGCCAAGTTGACAGGTATGAAGCACCACCACTGGCCACAAACCATTGATTGAAAAATAACCCAATTTCAAGTTCTGGAGTGTTAGCTCACTCCAGTAATACTAGCACTCTGGGAGGCAGAAGCACTTGGTCCAAATTAACTGGGAAATATGGGGGGGGGGACCTAGACTCCTACATGTTCAGGAGGCTGAGGCAATAAGGTCTGTTGAGCCCTTGGGTGCAGCTGTGTCTCAAAGGAGTAGGGCGCAGGACCCATATACCAGAAGCAGCAGGTTTCAATGTGGGCCCCAGCCAGAAAACTGCAAAAAAAAAGATATGTTGAACCCAGAAGTATGAGATTGCATTTAACTATGGTGATGTCACAGCACTCTACCCAAGGGAAGGAGGTAGACTCTGTCTCAAAGGAAAAGGAAATGTCAGCTTCCGTAGTATGGAACAATGTGCCTTCCATGTCAATTCATGGTAGCCTGTGTGTGAGCAGGGAGATAGGGTTGACTGTCTCTCAGGTATATGCACGACCTGGGTACTTCTTATGCTGTGAATTTTTTGAGTACCTCAAGTTTTGGAAAACATTCTCAAGTAGACTTATTGAAATAAGTAGTTCACCCTTTTCAAGCATACAATTCTGTTTCTTAGTATATACACAGAATTTTACAGCTATCTTCACAATCTAATTATAAACATTGTCTTCTCCACCCCATAAAGAACATCAATACCTACTAGCTGTCAATTTCACTTACCCTCCACCCTCTCCAACCTGCCCCTTACTCATAGCATACAATTGGACTTGTCTTCATGCTTATTTTTTGAACTTGCCACCTCCAGCATATGGGGCTGACACCCTACTCCTTTGAGCCACAGGTGCTGCCCTCTTTTTTAATTTTATTTTTTGTTTTATTAAAGCATACGCATGTACATTAATACAATATGTGGTGCAATGTGCTGATTTATATAACATTGGAATTTTTTTTCATCAAACTGGTTAAGATCACCTCCACCACATCTTCTTAGTTATTGTGTTAAGATGCTTATACTCTACACTTAGTAGTGGGGAAGGAGGCATCAAACTTCCTGCACTAATTCATGTCTCAATGTCTTCTTCTGAGTTCTGTGATATTCTGTGTGATCTTTTATAACTGGCCTTGTTCCCTTATCATAGTGATTTTAAGGTTCATTCCTTTCATAACATAAATCTGCACTTCATTTCTTTTGATTGTCAAAAAATATTCCATTGTGTAAATATGGCACGTTATATGTGTCCAATCATCTGTAAATCCCATTAGTAATACTGAAGATGTTCCCTTGTCATGTAAGATTTTATTTTATTTTATTTTTTTTTTTTGTCAACAAGATGTGTTGCCTCTGTCAAAATCCTTCTCTGTGTCTCTTGAGGTGACCATATGGTTTTTCTTAATGATTCTATTAAGGTAGAGTGTTCTATTAGTTGATGGTCCCATATTGACCTGCACTGGAAATCCTGGTAATAAATCCCATTTGGGATACATGTATAAAATATAGTGTATGCTATGGGACTTTTCTTGAACCTATACAGTATATCTCTTATATATTTCATACTGTGTTTCCCCCTTTGTCACTGAAAAATACATTGGTACCAACATAACTCAAGGAAATGCAAGCTGCTAAACTCAAGTGATCCTCCTGAACTTATACTTCTCAGCAGCTAAGAGTACACGTCCATGCCACTACTTCTGGGGAGGTTTTCCACTTATGTTTAGGACATGTGGGGTCTTACTAATTTGGTCCTTCTGGTATAAATCCCCTTATCTTCTAGGAATCTTTCTGACTCAGCCTCTGAAATTGCTGTGATTATGGGTGTCATCTGTTGTGCTCATCCATGCTTATGTTTTGGTCCAGATTTATTTCTATTTCCCTCATAGACAAGAGCCTGTAGATTAAAATATAACAACTCCATTCAGATATAATTCACACTCTCCACAATTCACCCATTTCAAATTTATAGTTTAAGACTACACATTCAGGGATCACTTGAAGAGTTTGTTGCTTCTTAATAGAGCAGTTTTTCTTAAGGTGTAGAGGAAAATATAGAAGAAAGAAAGGAGTGAAGGAAAGAAAAGAATGGATAGAGCAAGTCAATGAGAGAGACAGAACTGCAGGGAGGAAGGATAAAGTGAGGGAGTGTAAAGAGAAGGTGGATGGAAGGAAACAAAGAAAGAGAAAATGACAAAATGTTGTGGCTCACACCTATAATCCTTGCACTCTGGTAGGCTGAGATGAGCGGATTTCTTGAACCAGGGGGTGCTGAGAATGGACAGAGTAAATGTCACACCCTGTTTCTAAGAAAAAGTGAAAAATTATCTAGGCATTGTGACAGGCACAGGTATTCATAGGCACATTGGAATTGATTGCCTGAATCCTGAAGTTTGAGGTTGCAATTATCTAGGCTGAGGTCACAAAAGACTAGCCTGGCCCACATAGGGAAATCGTATTTCAAAAATACCCGTATACACAACCATGCACAGACAAATCAACAACTCAACCAAAAAAGATTTTCATTATCTAAAAACCCCAGAATTACCTTGATTATTCAAGAAAAGTAGACGTGCTTAAGACCTGTGACGCTATGACCAAATGGAGGCTGTAGCCAGGAATAGTCAATTTGCAATCTTCACTCATATGAATGTTTTGGGATATGTGTCAAAGAGGTCCTTGAAATAGTGACCCAAGGGCGGTGCCTGTGGTTCAATGTTCAAGGCGCCTTGCCCATAAAAGGAGAATGGTGAGGATGACCTGGCCCAGCCAAACTGCAACAAAAAATAGCCAGGTGTTGTAGTGGGTGCCTGTAATTTCCAGCTACTCAGGAGGTTGAGGCAAACAAATTGCCTAAGCCGGGTAGTTGGAGGTTGCTGTGAGCTGTGATGCCATGCACTCTACTAAGTGCAAAGAAAAAGAAATAGCATCCTGATCAAATGACTCCATGCACTTTTGTCAGCTATGATGCAGCCTGAGTCACACTGTTGTAAAAAATCTCAACTTTTGTGTTAGCCTATTGCCAGGAGTCTCAACCGTCAATAGAATCAATAAGGCACAAATGGGATATCTCTTCTCTGTCTGTGGATGTAGGACTAAGAAGTGTCCTGGTTCAAACTCTTGAGAGATACCAGCTGAAGTGAGCAGAAAAGACCTCTTAGTATCTTTGACCAGAAGCCTGGATTCCAGGATATTACAGTATGAAGTCACTACATGATCAACATGGATAACATCACAATGCGTGTTGCCCTGGTTTACCATGGGAGGACAGTGAGGCAGGACAAGTGAGTTTGGGATTGGTTTGTTAGGATATTGCCAGTTGATCTGATGGGTAGGTGTTGTCCAGAGATGTCTGGTTCCTGGCCTCTGACTGATTGGGGCAAGGGAATATTGACCTAGATTGAAGGACCCCAACAGAAGGGGTGGAGTGCGTACTCTGGATATCTTAGGGTGATATTAAAAGCCTGATTGGAGTCAAGAATTCACTATTTGGGCAGTTTACAGTGACTACAAGAATCTAGGATAGCAAAGGTTACAGCTATGAAAATCCAAAGACTTAACTAATACTGGCTTCAGTAACACAATTTCCCTATAAGAGAATAATTTCTCTCATTGACATATAATCTAGGGGTAAAATTTCAACTCTATATTTAAGCTCAAAAGTAAAAATGAGGGGTAAGTTCCTTATCAATGGTTTTCTCCCTTTATGTATTGAGACAGAGTCTCATTTTCATGCCCTCAGTAGTGTGCCCTAGCATCATAGCTCACAGCAATCTTTAAGTGTTGTCATCAATCGAACCTGTTCTTTCAGCTAGGAATACAGTGATCTGCATAACATCCAGCCAACTTTTATTCTTCAGAGATAGGGATATTAAAAGTGCTCAGTTTGGTTTCCAATTCAGAAGCTCAGACAATCCAACTGACTGTGCCTCCCAAACCGCCAACATGACAGTCATGAAGCCCAGCCATTGGACACAAACCATAGTTTAAAAAACATTCCAAATTCAATGTCTGGAGTTGTGGCTCACACCTGTAATCCTAACACTTTTGGAGGCAAAAGCGAGTGATCCAAAGTAAGCGGACACTGTGGGGGTCACCTGGATGCCCAGATCCTCAGGACGCTGAGGAAATAAGAACTGTTGAGCCCAGGAGTTTGAGATTGCAGTTAGCTATAATGATGTCAGGGCACTCTGGCCTAGGGGGAAATTGTCAGACTGAGTGTCAAGGAAAAAGAAAATGATAATTTTGGTAGGATGGAACAATGTGCCTTCCATGACAATTCATGGTAACCTGTGTGAGAGCATGGAGATAGGGTTGGCTGTCTCACATGTTCTCTGACTATCTAGGTACTTTTTATGCTGTGAGCCTTTTGAATACATCAAGAATTGGAAAACGTTGTCACATTGCTTCATTGAAATAAGTAGCTCACCATTTGAAAGTGTACAATTCGGTGTTTCTTAGTATAGTTGCAAAATTGTACAGTGATGATCACAATCTAATTGTAAGAGTTTGTCTTCTCCCCCACAAAAAGAGCGTCAGTACCTACCAGCAGTTACTTTTATCTTCCCCACCACCGACCAACACTGGCCCACTACTTCTAGCAGACAATTGACCTTATCTTAATGTTGGTTTTTTTTTTAATTATTAAATCATAGCTGTGTATATTAATGCAATAATGGAATCAAAAATACCCTACTAGGACCTGATCAAACTATAAAGCTTTTTCACAGCCATGAGCATAGTAAGGCAACCAGACAGCCCTCAGAATGGGAGAAGATAGTTGTAGGTCTCTGACAAAGTTTTAACAACCAGAATCCACAGAGAACTCAAACGTATTAGCCAGAAAAGAACAAGTGATTCCATCTCAGGGTGGGCAAGGGACTTGAAGAGAAATTTCTCTGAAGAAGACAGGTGCATGGCCTACAGATACATGAAAAAATACTCATCATCCTTAATCATCAGAGAAAAGCACATCAAAACTACTTTGAGATATCATCTAACTCCGGTAAGATTTGCCCACATCACAAAATCCCAGAAACAGAGATGTTGGCATGGTTGTGGAGAGAAGTGAACATTTCTACATTTCTGGTGATAATGTCTTGATGTTTTCTTCTCAGTTCAGTCTTCCTCTAGGTGGTCTTTTGTAAGTGGCCTTGTTCCCTTATCATAACGATTTTGAGGATCATTCTTATTCTCACATAAATGTGCACTTCATTCCTTTTGATTTTTGAAAATATTCCATCATGTGAATATAGCACTTTATACGTATCCAATCATCTGTAAAACCCCTTAGTAGACCTCAAGATGTTCCCTTCTAATCTAAGATTTTTATAAGATTTTATTCACAAGATACATTGCCTCTGTCAAAAGCCTTTTCTGTGTCTCTTTAGATGACCTTAGTTCTTTCTTATTGATTCTATTAAGGTAGTGTGTTCTATTAGTTGATCTTCCCATATTTAATTACACTGGAAATCCTGGTAATAAATCCCATTTGATATTCATGTATAAATTATTTTGTATGCTACTGTACTTCTCCTGTACCTATACAGTATATATCTTATGAATTGGATACTGTGTTTCCCCCTTGGCCCCAGAAAAATACACTGGAACCATCGCAGCTCAAGGAAATGCAAGCTTCTAACCTCAAGTGATCCTCCTGAGTTTTTTCTTCTCAGCAGCTGAGAGTACAGGGCCATGCCACCACAGCTGGGGAAGTTTTGCACTTATTTCATGCACAAGTGGGGTAATAATATTTTTCTCATTCTGGTCTGAAACCACCTTAGCTTCTAGTGATGTTTCTGCCTTGGCCTCTGAAATTGCAGTGATTATAGGTGTGAGCTATGGTGTAAATCCATTCTTATGTTCTGGTGAAGGTTTTTCTCTATTTTTTTCATAGATAACATCCCATAGATTGAAAAACAACAACTCAATTCAGACATAATTTACACACTCCATAATTCACCCATTTCAGTTATAGAGTTCAATGCTACACCTTCAGTGACCACTTGTATACTTTCTATATTTCTTACCAGAGAAAGGTGTAGAGGAGTGAGATAGAGGAAATAAAGGAATGAAAGAAAGAAAAGAATGGAGAGAGCATGCAGATGAGAAAGAGAGAATTGCAGGAAGGAAGGATAAAGTGCGGGAGTTATGATGGGAGGGAAGGACGGAGGAAAACAAAGAAAGGGAAAATGCCCAAACTTGGTTGCTCAAACCTATAATCCTAGCCCTCTGGCATGCTGTGATGAGGGGAGTTCTTGAACGAGGAGATACTGAGAATGGACTGAGCAAGAGACAGAACCTGGATCTACTAAAAAGTAAAAAATAATCTAGGCATTGCGACAGGTACCTGTAGTCCTAGCCACATGGGAGTCTCAGACAGGAGGACTGCCTGAATCCTGCAGTTTGAGGTTGCTATTATCTAGGCTTATGGTCATGAAAAACTAGTCTGGGCCGCATACAGAAACTATCTCAAAAATACCCAGATACACACCCATGCACATACAAACCAACAAACCAACAAACCAACCAAGATTTTCATCATCTAAAAAGACCAGAATTACCTAGATGGTTCAAGCAAAGTAGACATACTTAAGACCTGTTTAGCTATTACCAAATTCAGACTGTAGCCAGACATAGTAAATTTATAAGCTTCTATCAAATGGATGTTTTAAAGTAGATGTCAAACAGGTCCTGAAATAGCATCCCACAGGCTGTGCCTATAGCTACGTGGGCAGGTCACCAAGCCCATATAACAAGTGTGGTGAGTTTGAACCCGGCCACAGGCAAGCTGCAAAAAAACATAGCCAGATGTTGTGGTGCATGCCTGTAGTTCCAGGTACTTGGAAGGTTGAGGCAAAAGAATCACATATACTCAGTAGTTGGAGGTTTCTGTGAACTGTGTTACACCATGGCACTCGACTGAGGGTGAAAAAGTGATATTCTGTCTCAATTAAAAAAAGAAAAAGAAATATCATCCTACTTAAGTGACTTGATGCAGTTTTGTCAGATGTGATGTAGTTTGAGTCACAATCTTGTATAAAATATCAACTGTTGTGTGAGCCTCGTGCTGGGAATCTCTACCATAAATAGAAACAATAAGGCACAAAAGAAAGATTACTTCTCTGTCTGTGAATGGAGGGCTAGAAAGAGTCCTGGTTCAAAAACATGACTGACACTGGCTAAAATGAGCATAAAAGACCACTTAGTATTTTTGATCAGAAGCCTGGATCCCAGGACATTACAGGATGAAGTCACTACATGGTCAACATGGATGACATCACAATGGATGTTGCCCTGGGTTACCCATATTTAAGCTTAATCTTATTCCTGCTAAGCATGTGTAGTGGCTATCCTCATTTGTAGTTGGGTTCAAACTGTTACAAAAGAGTGGGGTTCTTCTCTGCACACTAAATTTCTGCTTCCTAAAGTTTGTAACTTTGGCCAAGGGAGTGCAACAACCCTTCCTTTCCTTTTCAAGTCATGGATTTGTAAGCAAGTGGAAGAGTGTGGTTAATAGTCACTTCTACCCTGGGATATTAAGGACTAAGAACCCGACCCAAAATATCAGCCAGTGTTTTCACAGACCTGACTGGTATGTCACACAAGTCTCACTTGTACTTTTCATGTTTCATTTCTTTCTCTAGAGGCTTATATGGGACGGTTGTTATCTCACTGAAGGTCCTCTCTTGAAATCTGGTTAGGCAATGTGTCCATTAGTGTACTCAATGCCTGCAGTTATTTATGAGGATCATGGGAAATATCAGCCTATCTGGAAAGTTCCAGCATTCCTGATGTCAGTGCCAGTTTTGTCCATAGTTTTTGCTTCTTGGCCACATAGGAAGTAGAAGAGTTTTGTTAGGTCACATGTTCCATACACAATCAGTAATGATACCTGATTAGCAAAAAAGAGATCCGTGCATATTTGTGGTGATATCTGCCACCATGGATATTCAAAACAGTCCTGATGTAATCCCTGGGTGTCACTGGGGACCGAGGATTGGACATTCCTCCAAGCCCCTGATAAGGTCATTTCTTAGTTAGATTCAAAGACTTTTCCCCCACATGACTACAATATTTGCATGTTCTGGGAGGCCAAGATGAGCTGATCCCCTGAGCTCACATGTTGGAGACAAGGCTGTGCAACAGCAAGACACACTTAGCACCAATTTCCCACCCAGTTTGTACTGAAATAGAAAAGGTCGTCAAGTGCTGTGTCTCTTGCCTTTACTTTCAACTACTCCACATAACATGTTCCAGATAAATCCATGTAAACATGAAAAAGGTAAAGTATCCACCTTTTTTAAGGTTTAATAATATTCCATGGTGTACATATACCACAATTTGTTAACCTATACATTTATTTATTTATTTTTTATTAAATCATAGCTGTGTACATCAGTGCAATCATGGGGTAAAATGTGCTGGCTTCATATACAATCTGAAATATTTTCAACAAACTGTTTGACATAACCTTCCTGGGATTTTCTTGGTTATTGTATGAAAACATATGCGCCCTTTCATGCATCAATTGGCAGTTGGTTTTCTTCCATGACTTAGCAATTAAGAATTAGGCTGCATTAAACACTCTGGTGCAAATATCTTTGTTACAATGTGATTTTTGATCCTCTGGATATATACCTAGTAGAGGAATTGAATGATCGAATGAAAGTTATATTTTTAAATCCCTAGGTGATCTCTAAACATCATTCCAAAAGGAATGTATTAGTTTGCATTCCCACCAGCTATGCAGAAGTGTTCCCTTTTTTCCACATCCATGCCAACATCTATGGTTTTGGGATTTTATGATGTGGGCTATTCTTACTGAAGTTAGATGATATGTCAAAGTGGTTTTGAGTTGCCTTTCTCTGATGATTAAAAATGAAGAATATTTTTCCATGTGTCTGTATGCTGTGCACGTGTCTTCCTCAGAGAAGTTTCTCTTCAAGTCCCTTGCCTATACAGATATGTGATCACTTGTTATGTTCTTGCTAATACATTTGAGTTCTATGTGGATTCTGCTTATTCAACGTTTGTTGGAGACATAACCTGCAAATATCTTCTCACAATCTGAGGGCAGTCTGTTTGCTTATTTACTGTGTTCTTGACTACGCAGAAGCTTTTAAGTTTGATCAGATTCCAGTAATGTATTTTTGGTGTTGCTTCAATTGCCCCAGGTCCTTCCCATAAAATATTTGCCCAGGCTGATTTCTTCAAGTGTTCTCCCTGCATTTTATTCTCACATTTTTATAGTTTTGTGTCTTAAGTTTAAATATTTATTTATTTTTTATTTATTAAATCATAACTGTGTACATTAGTGCAATAATGGGGTACAGTGTGTGGGCTTCATATATGATCTGAAATATTTTCTTCCAACTGTTTGACATAACCTTCATGAGATTTTATCATTTGTTATGTGAAAACATTTGTGTTCTGCATTTAGTAGGTTTCACCTGTCCCTTCTAAGATGAACCATAAGTGTGATCCCACCATTTATCCTCTCTCCACCCACCCTCCCCCCCTTCCCTCCCTTACCCTTTTCCCCATATTCTTGTGTTATAACTGGGTTATAACCTACATATGAAAGCTATAAATTACCTTCATAGTAGGGTGGTATACATTGGATACTTTTTCTTCCATTCTTGATATACTTTGCTAAGAAGAATGTGTTCCTGCTCCATCCATGTAAATATGAAAGAGGTAAAGTCATAATCTTTATTTAAGGCTGCATAATAGTCCATGGTATACATGTACTACAGTTTATTAATCCATTTGTGTGTTGATGGGCACTTGGGCTTCTTCCATGACTTAGCAATTATGAATTGGCCTGCAATAAACAATCCGGTACAGATATCTTTGTTATAATGTTTGATTTTTGGTCTTCTGGGTATATACCAAGTAAAGGAATTATAGGATCAAACGTCAGATCTAGATTTAGATCTCTGAGGCTTCTCCAAACGTCTTTCCAAAAGGAACGTATTATTTTGCATTCCCACCAGCAATTTAGAAGTGTTCCTGATTCTCCATATCCATGCCAGCATCTCTGGTTGTGGGATTTTGTTATGTGGGCTAATCTTACTGGAGTTATATGACATCTCAAGGTAGTTTTGATTTGCATTTCTCTGATGATTAAGGATAGTGAGCATTTTTTCATGTGTCTGAAGGCCGGTGCGCCTGTCTTTAGAGAAGTTTCTCTTCATATGCTTTGCCCATCCTAAGATGGGATCACTTGTTCTTTTCTTGCTAATATGTTTGAGTTCTCTGTGGATTCTGGTTATTAAACCTTTGTCGGAGGCATAACCTGCAAATATTTTCTCCCATTCTGAGGGCTGTCTGCTTGCTATACTTAACTGTGCTCTTGGCCGTCCAGAAGATTTTTAGTTTCATCAAGTCCCAGTAGCGTATTTTTGATACTGCGTCAATTGCCTGGGGGGGGGGGTCCTCCTCATAAAGTATTCGCCCAGGCCACATTACCGTATTTTTGATGACTTTCAGGAGTCCTGTGCTGAGTCTTTGGGGTTCTCTAAGTATACGATTATATCGTCAGCAAAGAGGGAGAGTTTGACCGCCTCTGCTCCCATTTGGATGCCTTTATTTCCTTGTCTTGCCTAATTGTATTGGCTAGCACTTCCAGCACTACGTTGAATAGTAATAGTGACAGAGGACAACCTTGTCTGGTTCTAGTTCTAAGAGGAAAAGCTTTCAGTTATACTCCATTCAGTAAAATATTAGCTGTGGGTTTGTTGTAGATAGCTTCGATCAGTTTCAGAAATGTGCCACGTATGCCTGTACTCT